>OZ025881.1:5155516-5380516 GCA_964019415.1 Ianthella basta
ATACGTGTTAGGCAGCAGCTAGGTACTAGCACTACAGTACAGAATGTACACTGTGTATGTTTGTACATGTACGGGTGGGTTGTGTATGTCTGCACATATGTAAGTACACGGTTGGAATGTGTGTATGACTGTAAAGGTTGCACAGTATACATATGCATGACTACAAGACAACGTGTGTGGTATGTACACAGACGAGGTGGAGTGTGTGTGTGTGTGCGCACGCATGTGGTACGCGAGTGGGTGGGTGTGCATAGGTGCGTGCACTGTGTACTTTTACTCACCGACAGCATTGTGGCTCAGACTGAGAGAATACACATCATAAATAACTCTTTGCGACTCATCTTCTTGTTCCATCTTCTATGATGAGCAAAGTGAAGGAGAAAGAAGCTATTTGCCCGTAGCCACAACCTGCACCACACACTGCCCCAGCAAGAGTCACGAGTCACCTGTTAGGGCTACTGACAGGTGATATCACTGGAGCAGAACCACAGGCATTTCCTGCTATCGTAAAATATCAGAATAGTGTGGTTTGTAGTAGGAACCACAGCTTCGCAACGGCATTATTCCAGGGAACAGATACATACACCAGATTAGCAAGAACTAACATTGGTGACATAGTGCATGTATTGTATAATTATACATGTGGTTAGGTTGCACAGGTTATGTACATGTATACAGTGAAGTCAGCAGCCTTTGTGGTACCCTCACGTCAATGACTAGACAGAGGTATATAACATTTTAGGTTAAATACCTGTGAGATAGCTAGCCAATTACGTGCAGTGCAGTGTGTACTTTCCAGCATGCTCTCATTTATACATACGTATTTGCTGAACTGACTAAGATTAGATGAAAAACTGACTTGTTAGCAAATAGCTACAGATAAAGTGATTGACACAATCAGCACATGTATCGACACACACCCTGTGAGGGGCTGCCTTCATAGCTGACCACAATAACCTCTACATACCACAGAGGTCCAGTTATGTAGTTCAGGGCTACAAATATGACGGGCATAGAGCACAAATAACACTGAACACACTACGCAGCGAGGGCTGACTGACACAGGTGGACAGGGTGAAGAGGGTATGTAAGTAAAAGTGTGATAAAGGGGACCAGAACATGTCAAGCTTCAATTTCAGAGCAGTTCTGCCTTAGCCAGGCTATACTGTACATGTATGCTTGTTGTTTAGGAAGAGGCATAGCAAAGTTAAGAGTTAGTCCCAGTTGCCCAAACCACCACCAGACACGAGTACAAGCCAACATGTACACTTACCAGTTCTGACACGTATGCCCATTCATCTCTTTCAAGCAAGCGGACTTTATCTGCTGGCACCCATTTCCCTCTTTCACCACGGAAGTCACCCGTATACCTACGTACATACACCAAGCACAACAATGTCACCTCAACACACACAGCACTCACTCACTGCTAACTATGAACTCTAAACAACACCCCATGCAGGTGGGGAGGGAGGGAGAGGGAGGGGTGGGGGAGGGGATGGGGAGGGGGTGGAGGCACATGTACTTACCAGTCTTTCGTCTTGGGTCTGACGTTGGTGATTAGTGAGCCAATGGTGAAACTGAGGCCATTCTCATGACGACCGTCATAGTCATGTATGGCACATGCATTGTTGGAATACTGAGACTGTGTGTGCGTGCGTGCGTGTGTGTGTGTGTGTGTGTGTGTGTGTGTGTGTGTGTGTGTGTGTGTGTGTGTGAGGTTGGAACAGGGACAGATAGATCACATGTGTTAGATGATACTTACAGTATGTCACACCATTCACTTCAGTGCAGACACCAGACATAAGGCAATGTATCTGCACAGTACGTGATGGACTAGCAGTGCTAAAGGTGACAAGACCATAGCTACAACAACTCAGCAGATGAAGGTGACACTACATGTGCCGTGTTAGGAAACAAAATTCAAACTGTACAAGAGAGGCACAAATTAGGGGTTTCACTTTGGCTCCAGGAAACCCTCAGACTGCTGACAATACCAATTGAAGGCCAATGTGCCAAAATTGGAATGCAGTCCAACAACATATGTACACATATGTTGGGGGATAAACAGTGAATAATCAATACTGTCAGCCCAATTGGTTTGTGCCAGACACAGGGTGGCTTTGAAATGTTCACTTATCTAGCTAATGAAGACACTAAGCATGTACTGACACCTTGAGGACAAGTGTGTGTGTGTGTACTTCTCTCTCTCTCTCTCTGTGTGTGTGTGTGTGTGTGTGTGTGTGTGTGTGTGTGTGTGTGTGTGTGTGTGTGTGTGTGTGTGTGTGTGTGTGTGTGTGTGTGTGTGTGTGTGTGTGTGTGTGTGTGTGTGTGTGTGTGTGTGTGTGTGTGTGTGTGTGCTTACACATGTACTGACACCTTGAGGACAAGTGTGTGTGTGTGTACTTCTGTGTGTGTCTGTGTGTGTGCGTGTGTGTGTGTGTGTGTGTGTGTGTGTGTGCGTGTCTGTGTGTGTATGTGCTTACGCATGTGTCTGTGTCTGTGTATGGTTCTCTGTGGTTGGTAGGTAGTACACCCACAGCCAGAATAGACTACATGGCCCCATGCAGGGAGGCAACCAGATCAGTGGCACTGTTGTCAGCAGAGACATCCCCCCAGCCCAACTCCCTAGTCGCACGGTCCCCTCAGTGCACACAGTAGCCTCCCCCTCCCCCCTCACCTCCACCTCTCCAATGGGGTACTTCAGTACGGTGTCATCACGAATTGGGTTCTCCATGAAGTAGTGAATCAGTTTGTAAAGGACCGGGGCAGCCAGTGAGTTGAGCATGTAGCCCGGGTTGGGCCGCTGGGTGGCCACAATGTTCTCATGACAGATGTCCTTACCAGACCTACAAAGTAGGAAAAGGGGGAGGAGTCAGCCAATTAACATTTTTTGCATTAGACACACAACTCCTATCAGTTCACAGCTGCTATGGGGTATGGGAATAGTGTGACGCACCTGATAGTGCATGGTTACCATGGTAATGACACGAAATACGTACCTGGTATTTTGCCGTTACCAGGTAATGGCTTGAAGCACCTTCTATTGCATGTAACCCACAGTAATGGGAGATAGGTGTGATATTTACCACACTCAAGTGAAGCCTAATTCGATCAACTGACACACTCATTCCCCCTAGGCAACATGTGTCACTGACAGACACCAAAGAGTTCAATGTTTGCTTCATCACACACATTAGAGGGCCATGTGCCTGGGGTGTACGTACTGGTGATGGCTACCCAAACACAGCACCCCAGCACTGGTACTCGAGCCCCTTACCCAGGTGGTGCACCTCCTTCCTAGGGACAGCTGTACCAGAACCCTAAACAGGTGCATCCTGTTGGGACGTCTGTTTGGCAACACACAATATGCAGTCAATGCCACACATGACACAGTGAATGGTCCCACCCAACACCCACGGCAGTGCTCACAGTGAATGGTCCAACCCAACACCCACGGCAGTGCTCACAGTGAGTGGTCCCACCCAACACCCACGGCAGTGCTCACAGTGAGTGGTCCCACCCAACACCCACGGCAGTGCTCACAGTGAATGGTCCCACCCAACACCCACGGCAGTGCTCACAGTGAATGGTCCAACCCAACACCCACGGCAGTGCTCACAGTGAATGGTCCAACCCAACACCCACGGCAGTGCTCACAGTGAATGGTCCCACCCAACACCCACGGCAGTGCTCACAGTGAGTGGTCCCACCCAACACCCACGGCAGTGCTCACAGTGAGTGGTCCCACCCAACACCCACGGCAGTGCTCACAGTGAGTGGTCCCACCCAACACCCACGGCAGTGCTCACAGTGAATGGTCCAACCCAACACCCACGGCAGTGCTCACAGTGAGTGGTCCCACCCAACACCCACGGCAGTGCTCACAGTGAGTGGTCCCACCCAACACCCACGGCAGTGCTCACAGTGAATGGTCCCACCCAACACCCACGGCAGTGCTCACAGTGAGTGGTCCCACCCAACACCCACGGCAGTGCTCACAGTGAGTGGTCCCACCCAACACCCACGGCAGTGCTCACAGTGAGTGGTCCCACCCAACACCCACGGCAGTGCTCACAGTGAGTGGTCCCACCCAACACCCACGGCAGTGCTCACTGCACTGCACCACACATCAGGCGTGCTAACAGGAGGGAGTGCTCCTCTCACACACCACCGTTGCTGGAAGTGGATGAGGCAATCTACGTACAAAACACTGAAGCCCCATACGAAGTTAATACTCACTCTGGAGTGAGGTTAAATACAGTTCCTCTGATTAAACACAGACACACAAAGATCAAAGCACAGAACTATTCCAGGAATAACACTGGTGAGGCTTCTCCAATTGCTACTAGACAAGGGATGAAATGTCTACCATCAGACAACGTAAGACTCAAATTACACTATATATGTTTTTTGCATCTATACACCACAGACAAGACCACCAACTAGCAGAGGGGGTTGTACTACCAAAAGGGACAAGGGGGTGGGGTACTAGGGACAAGGGGATGGGGTACTGGGGGAGGGGTAGACTGGTATCGTATCAATCAAGCAGCCATGTTTCCTACTTGCGTGTACATTTGTTTAGCCCACTTTGCTGCCCACAATTGAATCAAATATAGAAAGACAGTGTCAGCAACCTTGCCATGGAAGCAGTACAGGGTGCTCACATCGTGAAGGGATGGCCTTATTCTTGGATAACCCTAGAGGGAGCCCTCCTGGGATGCTCAGAACATGTGTTACAAGGCCACAACAGGCTCACAAGGAAGTGCACTGCAGTTAGCAGGCTGCTGTCATTGTCACAGCAACAATGTTTAAGGAACTGTGAGCAGGCCTCTCAATACCAAAAACGGTTGTCAATGCAGTGTGCCACGATGGGCCTACACTGCAATGGATGCCAGACACACGTACGTACGTACATACACGAATGTACTGCCCACTGTACTCCGTGCATAGCTGTCTGACTAGTAGCCACGTAGTAGGTGTGCCAATTTCCAGTGCTGCTCACCTGTAGGACAGCCTGTAGGGGACGTCTTCGGAGTGTGCTCTGTACAGCAGGAAGGCACCATCGCGGTGGTCTCTTGCCAACATGTCGTGAATCTGTGACACACTCTTGGCATGTCTGCACATCCAACGCATGTCCACCTGTAGTGGGTGGGGAGGTGGGTGGGGAGGTAGGCATGGACTAGGAGATAAAGGGGAGTGTATACGCCAAACAAGACAGTTTCACAGATGGCGCACAATATCAGAATGCCATTATGCTATTGAAGGAAATGCAAGTACAAGAACAGGTGCTCCATGACCACTGTACCATGGTGTTGAGTAGTGCTATGGACTATGTAGGTACTGTGTAGGTAGGAGGTGCGAGGAGGCGGTGCCACGCCTAGTACACCTCAGCACAGTCATCATAGCTGAATAGGTACAGCACGTGCAGCTGTCAACAAGTGTTAACTGCACATTGACCACTAAAGGGTGACACAGTCTGCAATGATCAAAGCTACAGTGGTATGGTATGGATATTGTATTTCACCTGGGGAAGCTACAGTGGATTCATAGAAAGGATCACAAGGACCACACATCACAGACAAATAGATGATGATATGAACAAGCACACACACACACACACACACACACACACACACACACACACACACACACACACACACACACACACACACACACACACACACACACACACACACACACACACACACACACACACACACACACACACACACACACACACACACTATTCCTTAGTTTACCTTGGGTGGGCTTGACGTGAGGACTATGTCAAACATGTGATTCTGTATAATGGGAGACTTGCGTGCCTCCTCGATGACCTCGTACAGTGAAGTGAAGTAGGGCCCGTTGGGAGTGATGTTGTACATGATACCTGCCACTGGGTCTCGCTTGCTCTCCACTACAACATGCTTTACACGAGACTCATGGCTGCAGGGAGGGAAGGGGGGAGGGGGCAGTGGGCTAAGTTGGAGTGAGGGAGGGATAAAGGGAATGAGGTTTAGGAGAGGCATAGGGAGGTAGATGATGTGAATATAGTACACACACGCCCAGCTCTCAAATGGTACAGGATGGATAGCTTCAGGCATTTCGTACACGCTATGACAAAACTGAGTGGAAGGCACATATGGTGTGTGTGTGTGTGTGTGTGTGCGCGCACGCGTGTGTGTGTGTGTGTGTGTGTGCTGTGCACTGAAGCAGAGACATACAGAAACAGGAATACAATTTTACTAATCTGTGGGTGGCAGGTGTCTGCGGGTGAAATTCAATAGTTGGCAATCAAGACAAGGTCTTTGGTCCTTTTCAAGTGCAATGATCAATAAAATATGAAACATGATTCACTTTGAAGTGGGCTAACCAAATGCATACACGCATACATTGCATCACACACAAATTAGTGAGGCCAAGCCTAATGCATCATAACGTACTATGATGTGACAGCAGATGATCCATAATCAATTCACACAATCAGCTGTTTACTTACACGGCAACACAGACCAGGCCATTACAGGCACTGAGATATTTCCCTACACTCTCTCAGCTCAGCCAGCTCAGCTCAGCTCCCCACATAGTGTGTACCAAACCTTATCATGGTACTGCCTCAGACATGATGAATCCCAGCACATGTTCACACTATTACATCCCATTGGTGCAGGATATTGTCAGACACTGCTCACAGGTTAGGGCTATAGCTACTTTGGATGCCTTGAGCATTGTGTCAACAACTACACTCCTTTGCCTGTGGATTTTGGGTATGCCAAAAGCAACTTTTGGTTCTCCACAGAAAGGTGCCACATTTCCTCTTCTATACAGCGGCAGACAACTGTCTGCAGTGATATAATGTGAACCTCCTGGTATTTGCTACAGATTCTGGGAAATTAAACTGATTCTGAGAATTTAAACCTTACAAGCCTCCTCCCACTAAAAACTGTTGATGTGTGACTTACACAAATGAAATTGCAAATTTCCCATGGTAGCTTTCACTTGCTCTGACCAGGAAAGACCCATTCCCACCATCATAGTCCATGAGAATGCACTTGGCTTCCCGGCGTGTGAGATCGCCATGATACCAACTGCAGGGGACAGGTGTGGCCAATACATTCATATACATACACACATAACAGACACTAACCAATGCACAGGGTAACCACATACACATGCATACGTACGCACATACAGAGGTGGGCAGAAATTACAGTATAGCATTCATTCAGAAGTAAGCAAGTATGTATGTGTTTGGAGGCAATTGAATACAACACACACCATAGCGCAATCACCCACAGGATGGGGTGTCAACAGGTGTCTTCATAGAGGCAAGGCCTTAACCATGTACTACGTACATTACCCGTGGGCGGTGATGGCACATCAAAGTGGCAGGGTCTTTCCGTGTCTGGCCCACCATTAAGAATGGTGTCTTCAAAGAGCCACCACAACCAAAGTACATTCACACACAATTCCCCAGCTATGGTTCCGCTATTCAAGCATAAATCATTATGCACGTGTCAGCTGTTTCTGTGAGGACAACAGGCATGGCTGGGTGGGATTGCATGCGGCACATAAGGGTACACTCACTCTGCCTTCAAGTGTAGGAGCTGCTTCTCGTTGACCTGTACAGGTACACAGGTATGGGGGGGGGCAAAGAAGACAAGAGATGAAGCCCAGGCCACAAACAACCTGGAGCTGCCAACACCTTGACAGCTGTTGATCAGAAAATGAATTAACCCCTAAATAACTCCCAATGAATGAGTGACTAATTGATACAGGATGTTACTGGTATACACAGGAGATGGTGGAGGTGGGTGATCAATACATACATACACATACAGGAAGCCCCAGGTGGTCCATCTATCCAAGTACACAACTCTTTCCAAAGAACATGTGTACACGCAGTCATTGTACTTCTATGTATGTACCCATGGTCCCATACACAATACAGCACAAATATGTACTTCACTCTACAAACGTCCACTCTCAGCTGGCCATTAGTCAGACACACACCAATACCTACCTCTAACTCTGGCACACACCAACCATCCCAGCTATTAGGGCAAGAACATAGAGCAGTGTGTTGGAGTTGAACAGTCCAATTGCACTGCGCTCTACAGCCTACAACTGGTGACTACCATGTGCTGTGTCTGCAGACAGAGGCAGTCTACAAATAAAAGCCCTTTCAGTTTGACAACAGTAAAACCCTCTACCCTACAGTTATCACTGACACAAACATAAGAAACCGTGCAGGGTGATACAACCAGGGGATGCTATCCATGTACAATAAAACCCAACAGTGCATAGGACTCTCTTTAACACTACAGAGGGGGTGGGGGTATGTTCACTGCAACCGTCCCCAGAAGGCTAGGTACATGGTACATCACACTTCATGTGAGTACTGCCAAGGCTACACCACTCACCTCCATCCGAAGATCCTCGTACTCCGTTATCCATAGACACTTCTGTTTCAGAGTCACCAAACATTCATGCCACCTCTGAAGTAGAAAGGAAGGGAAGCGGAGAGCGGTGATAGTGAAGTGTGGTTAGCGCTGGCATGTTCACAGTGGGACAGGTATACGTGTGCGTCAGCGCGTGGTGAAGGAATTTACGGACCAGCCAAGGCTAAGAAACGTGGATAAAGGTTACAGTACGTTTCAGCGCTCAACTTCGCGCGGCATTGGGGTCTAGTGGTTTCGAATCAGGGATTAGGGTCGGAAGGGACCTCTCACCTCATACTCTGGATTCCAAATATACAGCATGTGCTCCTTGATGACGGCACCGGGCGAGTCCGCCACTACTTGCGTGTGCGTAGAACGCGTCAAGGTCCCGCTCCGACCGATGGTTCCGTCTTCTACATACGGGTAGTTGACAGCCTGGGAGCAGGAAATATGAAAAGCATCAAGTAAGCAAGGCAATTCTGCTTGAAATGGAGCGAACAGATCACTAAGGCGCTCACCATCACTCGCCACTGGAGTTATGGAATGAACTGAAGTTCACCGTGTACCTAAATACGCGGCGAAATGTTTAGTTTCTGGGGTCAAATGGGAATTGGACTGTGAACATGTGAATTACGTCATTGTTGTGCGGCTGCTTTCCCGACAGTAGTGCGACACGCCCAGGAGACCATGGCAGAATTGGCGGAGCGGTTGCTGGATGGCTACGTTGAAAAGCAAGCGCAGGTATACATTTACTCAGCTGTATGAAACTCAACAGACCCACCAAAGTGCATAATCACTGTCTTTTCCAGTATCTAGGCGTATTGGAACAAGAGATGACTGTGGACACCTTGCAAAAGAGGAGTGTCGTAGTGAGCGCATTAGACAGAGCCAGGGTGAGTACATCTTTAACACGCCTTTCTCTTCATAAGGTTCAAGCGATGTACCTCTTTCTACTGGTGTGTAGAACAGCGGTAGCCTGAAGTGGGGGAGTTCATCTGCTTCAGTACTGATCTGTGTGTCAGCTTACAACATTAAGATAAAGCAGACATCGACAAGAGTATGTATGCATGTACTTGTCTGTGACAGGCGAATGTCGCACATATGCCATGCAGTGTGTGGTGACTGTCTCTCCCTTAGGCATGCCTCATGACTTTGCCTCTGGAATCCATAGCAGTGATGAGCTACATCCAAGACTCACCAGATCACTTCTTGCTCCTCCTTAGCAGTGATCCAAGTGGCTCAGCAGACAATGAACTAATGTGCCATGTCTTCAACTGTGCCCAAAGAGTATGCCACTGCATTACTACACACACTGTGCAGATGGGGCAGTTAACATGTGTTTCTCCTCTTTGACACACATGCAGACCGTAGCAGAGGACGTGTGTGACAACCTGGATCATGCATACACACTACTAACTAGCAAGGAGAACATAAGGACCCTCAAGAGAGGCAAGAGTGAAAGACAACCAATATGTAAGTGACATACATGACAGACATACAAGATACATGTGTGTTGTTGTTGGGAGCAGTTTTCTTAAATGTTTGCACACACTGCCTATCCATTCAGCCACATATGCTCCACTTCAAACTGGGTAAGTTAATCCATGAGAGGTGTGGGGTAAGTTGCTTGCATTCCCAATCCAGCCATCCTCACTGTGATGCAGAGAGAAGGAAGCAGCTTTGGAAAGTACTGTGCAAGTGTACATGCAGAAGGTAATTGTAATCATGGCCTCAAAGCTACACAGTCAAGCTAGATAGTGTATGAGTGACATATAAGATATGTCCCAAACTCCAACAGTACGTATATACACTTTCTGTGATTACTGTTGTGTGCACCGAGTGCTCCATGCACTTGTAATGTAACTCCACTTTTCATATGTACTGGTATGTATCTTGTATGTCTCAGCTAAACAGTGTAATGAGCTCCAAAGAAATACGAGAATTTGGGTCCTTGGTAAGTGCATACAGGAGTGAACTGCCAGTGGATGAGTTTTGCTCTCAGCTACAGGTGCTTTATGGTGAAAGTAGAAGGCACCTACTGAAAGGCATGTGGGGTGGGGGGGCAATGTGCATGTTGAGTTCTTTACAGTTTCTTTGCGTCATGCAGGTATGATTCTGTTCATCCCTGAGGAAGACAGACTCCAGTTCACAAAGTTCATCCAGTCTCTTAACCTCCCACCTGAGTCATGAAGGAGATTCATCACTGTGACTCTCTGTATATTGCTGGATGACCTCTGGGAATGCCTTAGATAGGTCTTGCATCAACTGCTTGCGAAATGCCTGCACACATGTAAAGGGTGACTGAGATATGAGGTGTACACTGACAGTGTAGTACCTTATAGACTACTAGCTACGTATAAGTGCACAACAGGCACAGAAGGCAGGTCTCTGGCTGGTACAACTGATGTAATGTTCTACAAACACACATCTGACTTCAGGTAGAGCTAATTGTACTAGTACAAAGTCCCTTCCTGAGTTAGGATGAGAATGGAGTGAGAGCACCACAAAATGGCAAATCGGATGACATCATGCAGCCAACTGAGGGTACTCTCCCCATAACAACACCCCATTGAAACCCAAAAGTGAATGAAGTCAATGAACCTCTAAAATATACAGACATTGGTCTAGAGTGAAGTAATCATACCAGCTAGCATTATATGCATGGTGGGTCCCCTGCATGTTCATTAAAGGTGTATATAATTGATGCCAGCCTACCAACACCTGTTGAATGCACCAAAGAATGTAATATACAACAAGTGCATGTAGTACTATTACACGGACCTTGTATGCCTTTTGCTTTGCCTTCATATCACTGCACTTCTCCAAGCTTTCTTGCAAGCACCTTTGTGTGTACAACTCTGGGTTCCTTCCTTTGTCAACATGCCTGTATGTCAACAAAGAATGCATCTACGTACATCAATGATGCTGTAGAGGCTAATAGTTGCGTCGATAATTTCACTGGCAACAGATTCTTGAGCAGGACACAAGCGTTAATGATGGGCAGGACATCCTGTACACTGCTAACAAAGACTTCCAGGTTAATTGAGACGTCCAGCATTTAATTTATCATTAAAAGTTGTGTCCTGCTCAAGAATCTGTTACCAGTCCTTGTGCCCAATTCATAAATAATAAGGTACAATGGGCACACATGCCCACTGCCTGTAGATAGCGAATCATGCATTGACTTGACAATTAGTAAAGCATTTGTGGGCAGTCAGTAGAATAGGTAATAGGATAGTTAATGAAATTGACCCTCAGCAAGCTGTCGGTCAATGGACTCCACTGCCGGGTGGTGGTGAGACAATCTGGCTCCTCTGATGCACATGACGGAGCAGCGGAGCAGGGTGAAACTCAGACGGCAGCGGAGCTGTTACCAGTGGACATCTACATCATATGTCTGGACTACTACAGTACAACACACTAGGGATACATTTGGGGGGGGGGGGGCGTTTGCCCCTTGCCAAAATATCGCATCCCCCCCCCCCTGAAAATTTGGCAAGTCATATGCTAACATAAAATCGCCCTTACTTCTTGTGTAGCCTCCTTAATTGTTGAAACCTAAGTTTCCCCTCCCCCCTTGAGGAATTCTCTAGGAACTCTCTGCTGTATAACTTACTCAACCACTTCCAATGGTATAGTGACATCGTCCAGCTCACTCTGAAGGGATGCAACTTGCTGCATGCTCTCCACCAACTCCCGCCTGCAATAACACACAGGAGGAGAGTAAGAAGTACAGAATGCAGTGAAATGATGAATAAAGAGACACATTCACAAAGAGTGCATTGCCCCTATGACTGTTCAGTTATTTAATGACACAACATGCATGTTGGAGGAAGTTACAGATGCATTTGTTGGGGCATCCAGATAGTAGTGGGCACTGTACAAGTACTCCTGAATTAAGAGAGTGAACTTAATTGCTAATGAAGTAATGGAGAAGCAGGTGAAAACCAAATAGGTGCTGATAGTTAAGTGAAGAAGCGGTACAAGTAACATGTGAAAGGCAAGAAATTGAAGACATGAAGGGGATAAAGCACCCAGGGGAATGTTTCAGGGGAAAGGATGTGCGAAGGAGAGGTAAACTACAGGTTGAATAGTGACTGACTTGATGATGATAGTTTGGAGCTGCAGTGAGATCACAAGCCATGAAGAGTCTCTTCTCAGAGAAGAGAACAGAGCAAGGAAACAATGAGAGTCTTGAACCCAATGATGGCTCCAACATAACAGTACATGATGGACAATACAAAATAAAGCAATAATAATGAGAGCAGACTGCAGACGACAGATGCAGTGTTTGAAGAGAGTGAAGGGGTGGTGAGGATATGTAAACTTAATAAAAAATGACACAATACAAAGGATGAACCAAGAAGCAGCGGTAGAAATAGCCAGAAGAAGCAAATAGCATGGAAAGCAAAGGTACAGGGTGTGGACAGAGAACAACTGATAAGGTAAAGGAGGCATAGCAAAAAGACTCCGAGGAAGACCATGAAAGCGCTGAACAGATCATTTCATTAGTTTAATATGACTAGTCTGTAGACAGTACCACCAATGCATATGTGGTAAGGGTTACCTCCAGCACTGGAGATTATGCCAACAGTGAAAGTCACTCATTATTCATTCACCCGTGTGGTATACGATAATGCATTACCATCAACATACAAGATAAATCAGGGTAGTTCCAGAAGCAGGGTAACTCTGGACATTTGAAACCTCTGCACTTGTAAGCCAAGCAGTACAGGATAAAAACAAACTTTCTTTCAACATTCCAACTCACCACCATCTCACTTTCTAGCTTGAAGCTTTCGGGTAAACAAAATTTGCTACAAGATGGTTTCTGCTGCTGCTTTGTATGGTGTGTCCTTGATGCGTGGATAATGACTTCACCACAAAATTGCCCGTGTTGGCAGGAATGTTAGAATAGTTCAGCAAAAATGATATTGTAGCTAAATTATCATCCCTGCAACATGCCCAAGGGGGCAAAACAGCAGCTAGATAACTGGACCCTCTCCTCCATTTTCTGCTATATGACGTCAGAACGTAAAGACAGAGAGGGAAAGCAGTCTGGGCTACGTGAGACTAGCCAAATTGACGGAGGTTGAAGTGCAGGGTCCACATTACACCATTTAACAACAAAGTGACGAATCTAGGTGCAACATACCAGCCATACAGGCATGTGCAGAAGAAGAGACCACAAACTGCTTCTAGGTCCTCTAGGACATTGGGTTTTGTGCCAACGAAGGAATTGAAGGGTTAGGTTCTGTCCTTGTTGACTTACTGCTGCTGTGCTACCTCTCTGCTGCACTGCCACTGAGGTAACAGGCACTCTCAGTTACAGGGCTATCTCATGGCTTTGCAGAGATATCCGCAAATCTCTTACTAAAGTCCTCTGCTGCCTACAACACTTGTGAAACGTTGAATTCCAGAAATAACTGGTAGTATAGAATTTTGGCGTGAGGAAATGGAGCAAACTTTGCCGTCAGCTGTGCAGTTACTTTGAAACGCTGTGTGCCTTGAGAGGATGGGGTGGTACATATATTGTGCAAGTTTGAGAAAGTTTGGAAAAACTGTTGTTGGGCCACGTGCACTTCCCATGAAGTGCTTCCAGACTTACCCTTGCCTATCTTACGTACAAGCACTGAATAAAGGGGTCTCAGGTGCAAGTTGACACAAGTGGGATGGATACACACTGAGATGGGATGCCACAAACAAAGGTACACCACCACTACAAGTATATACAGTCTCGCGCAGCCAGACTGCTTTCTGGAATGTGCTAACAAATGAATGAATCAAGCACTAATGCGCAATCCCTGTGATAAGATACACACACAGGTAGTACATGCACACTGTAGATCGCTTCCGGAAAGCGGTCTGGCTACGCGAGACTAAAATATAATATAGTGGTAGACATGAACATGTGGCTGTCTGAAACTGCTTGTTCATCTGATCTCTAAGGGCAACGTACACTTTATCCTTGAGAATGGCTGGGTTGTCCAGTTGGTAGTCACCTGCAATAACACCAACAACTCGTAATTTCTCAATAAATCCCTCTAGGGACTCCTGAAGATGTTCCATACTAGAAACACCATTAGACGCCATGTTCAACTGAACTTACCAGTTCCATATCCATTTCAGATTTTGTAAGTCGGTTTCAAACAGTATCTACATCGCCATTTTGCATCATGTGCACTATCACGTGATCCACACAACCACGTGTAGCCTTCGCTGAAAAATGGTGAGCTCGAGTTTGTTTCGAATCTCTCTGCGTTCTCTCCTTTAATCTATAAGTCCATCCACTTTTGTATTTCAGGTGTACTCTCGGTTCGTTGAAGTTGGTCGGGTTGCCGTCGTCACCTGTGGCCCGTACGCGGGAAAACTTGTTGTCATTGTGGATGTCATCAACCAGACCACGGTTAGTTGGTAGTGTTATGTTTCAACCAAGCTCCAGTAGTGATGAGCATATGTGTGACTCAATCGCTGTACATGCTGAGGGCCAACTATGTAAGTGTGTCCAATTCGTGTTTGGCACGGCTGTATGTTCAATGCACTGAGTGATGGGCTATGTTGGACGTATACAGCGCCAAAGGTACCCTTGCTACACAGGCCGCCACACCTCCATAACTGAATATAATACTGAATGTAATGAGACCACAGAACAACTGTTGATGCTGCCTCTATCCCATCCAGGCCCTGGTGGATGGCCCGTGTACAGATGTACCTCGTCAGGCAGTGGGCTTCAAGTCACTACAGATGACAGACTTTGTCGTCTCAATTACGCATTCCACAAGGACAATGTTGGTCAAGAAGGCATTTGAGGATGCGGAAATCTCCAAAAAGTGGGCCGAGACTGCTTGGGCGAGGAAGCTGGAGCGCAGGGAGCAGCGGAAGGCACTATCCGACTTTGACAGGTACAAGGTCAAGAAGCTGAAGCAAAAGGTGTGTAGGGTGCTTTGAAAGTAGAGGGCTAGCTGTGTGTGTGTGTGTGTGTGTGTGTGTGTGTGTGTGTGTGTGTGTGTGTGTGTGTGTGTGAAGTTGCTGGTTGCCGAGTAGTTGTGGCAGTGATGCTATAGCTGAAGGTGACTGCCTTGCTTCCTGGGTTGGTCTGGTGGGAGTCAGTTATCTGTATGCTGTGTGTATACGTGTGTCCATGCTACGGCACACATGGAATAAACTGTTAACGAATGGTAGGTTTTGTATGAGCAGTTCTTGGGATAGCAGTGAGCCTAGGAGTTTGAGAGGAAGACAATAGATTGCCAGTTTCCTTGTTCACTCTTAAGATACCAGCCAGTTCCTCTTTTGTGCACAACATCCTTGCTTGCACAGTGTAGTTCTGTGTGTGTGTGTGTGTGTGTGTTAAGTTCCCCTCTCTCCATGCTGCCCCTCTGTAGAAGAGCCGCATTGTCAAGACAGAATTCAACAAACTGAAGAAAGAGGCATGATAATTTGAATTGACTTGAGTATTCATGGACTTGTCATTGTTGGAGTAGTGTTTATTGCCGGTTGAAACCATGCCTGCAGCCCCTTATGGTGCATGCTGTCTTGCGGTAATGTCTGTGCACACTACATCCTTGGTGGAGTACTACACCGTCGTGCACACTGCTAGTACAAAGGGTTACCAATTCTTGCACTGTCTGAAGTAGTTTAATCTGTGATGGATGGCTGGGGGACCGAGTGAGGCTCACACATGCATGAGAACCTTCTCAAGTAAGCTGTGGCCAGTGTGAACATGGCTATATATTGTCCCAAGACCACTATAACACTGCGATCATACTGATGGCAAAGAGACAGTGCCTGCATGCACCCCTGCAGAGACGCAATACTGATGTATTGTACCATACAGCTCAAGGTATGCACTCATTTGATGCCCCATGCTCGTTCAAATGCACAGCAGACTTTGGTACATGTTAGTGCTGCAGACAAGGGATATTCACTGATGGCCACTTCCTCTTCTGTGTAGTCCACCTCTACCTGCATTGCAAGGAAGTGGAGTAGTGTGAATAGATTTGACGTTCAAACGAGAGCACAATGCGTTTGGAACAGCACTTGAATGATACAACAGTGAAATATGCACACCACTGATGGCTTAGAACTCCTCCCCTTAGAATACCCGACACACCACACACCTTCCCATGTGCCATGGCTCCTATGACAACCACAATGGGTTCGTCTGACACATAGTCCTCCATGTCCACCAGTTTATCAGAGCTAAAGGATGTGCCCACCTTACGGCAGCCGGCGGGCAGGTGTGCCGTGATGGGGTTCTTGATGACCTGGACATGATTGAGCACAACAGACAAATGGCTGAAACAAGCTGTGCACAAAATTACTTTGGAGTATAACATATCCATGGTAACATGTAAGTGTAGGAATACAATGCTTAAACTTCCTTATCGGGCACACTATAGCAAGCATGCTACAGGGACCTGCCACTGGTGGTGTCAATACTAGAACATGTAAGACTAAATGGGAAGTTGAGATCACCTTGAGTAGCTTTTGAGGCCCATCCACTGCTCTGATGCTCAACTTATGCAGCAGTTGCACTGAAGAAATGCATAATTGTGTGATGTCATGGAAATGAGCAAACATGCTGCACACACACACACAAACACACACACGCGCGATACACACCTGTTGCACACACTCATGACACACACACTCATGACACACACCTACGCACACACACCCATTAAGCCACAGAATCTGTCAAAGGTCCTAGGAATTCTTGTGGAAGGATTGATCTCAATGAGTACATTCCTTTCAGTGTGAATGTACACTTGAAGCAGTCCAGCCCTGTTCAGTGGGCTATCCAGCAACATCAGTAGGCACTGCATGATGAGCCATGGAGGGGAGATGTACACACACATGCACACACCACCTGAAGCAGAGTCCAATGGATTATGTGGTAGTGCAGGCAAGCAAAGTATCGCTGTCCTGCTAGCAGCACCTGGTGTGTGATGTCGGGACGAGCACTGGCGGGGTCCCTGCCGTGCTTCTCCAAAAATGATTTGTGCTTGTCACTCCGCATTAACTCAAACTGCTTACCAGCCTACACAGATGGAACAACAAGTAATCAAGCGCTCACTTTAAACTTCACCATAAAACAACATGACCACGTGTACGTGCACTGCAAGGGAACAAGGGTACATACTTCTCCATGTTGCATGACGAACTCACTTTGACAGTTTCCAGAGACGAACGTTCCAGCACAATTATAAGCCTCTTAGTCTTGTCTCTCTCTGCCATGGATTTCGGTACCTTTGGTAGCGGTCTTCCTTCCAGATCATCCCTATCCTTCCTACTAGAACTGCTAGCCCTCTTGGCGGCCATTTATGCCTCGTTGCGTAATCAGAGAGAAGATGGACGTCAAGCAGTACTCGGAGACGTTACTGGGCAAACCTGTCCACTTCTACATCTTGACTATGAATCAGAGTCACTTTGTCTGGATAGGAGATGCTCCAAAGCTTTCCGAAATTGCAGTAGCAATGAAGAATCGTCACGTCAGTATTGTAGCTGCTCTGATGGGTCTGCAGGGACACTCACTGACCACATGATCATGAGCTTTTGGTTGTCACTTGTGATGCGTAGCGAGGTGGTCGAGGAGGTTTGCGTACTTCGCATTAATTGTTTGCTGGGGTCGAGTGAAAAGAACATACCAGCCACAACCAAGCTGCATGTTTGTGTCTATGGTTATCGTTCTTTTGACTTGAACCCTTTGCTGTTGACATCTGGATCATGCATGGATGTTCGCCTGTACAATACCACCTGGCTATTTGTACAGTGCATAGTGCCATGCACATGGTATACACTTAGAGTGGTTGCATGTGCTATGGATCCATTGTGTGCTGATACTCCTGTCCCACTCTCGCCAATGCAGAACTCGTCTGTGGTGTCCACGCAGCTCCTTGGTGCAAGCTCAAGCGTAACCAGTGCAGGTGTTGCTGAGAAACTGGCCCGCAAGCTCCCAAATGCAGCCCAGTTCTTTGTGTCTTGTACCATCAATGACCCTCTATTACTATCCCAAGTGGAGATGTGGCTCATAAAACACTTCCAACAGTTGTACACAGACTAATACATAATGACTGACTGTAACAATACACTAATAGTCACGTGCTCAAGAGATGCATACATCAATCTTGGGCCTGGCCTGTGACTACTTTGGCGGCAGTTCCTCGTTTATTCGCACGGCTGCAAGGAAAGAGGAAATTGTGTACTTTCAGTTCGCGCGCTTGAGTTAGTAACTACAGCGAATACTTACGTGTCGTGCTCGGCTTCCCTACTTCCCATCTCGTGGCCTTTATCGTGGACTCTTCCCCAACACGAGTTGCGGCCAAAAGTTCTGGCTTCAGGCACTTTCTCAAGGATTGTGCGCAGATTTTTGAATACTCTAGATAACTTCAAATATGATAACATAGAATAACATAAGAGTTTGGAGAGCAAAAGGTGAGAACATAGCCTTACTTCAGCCCTGCAACTCTCCAGTAGGTAGACATTTTGAGTTGGTGATGGCAAATTACGTCATTGAAATATGGATGACGGCCAAACTGAAGGTACGTGTTCGTAGTGAGCCACGGTGAACAGTTATGTAAGTGCTGTATTCCTTTATAGATCTTAGAGCATTTGAAAGCAGATTAAGAGAGTGCGTAGTGTACTTCAAAAGGAGATCATTAAAATGGAAAAGTAAGTAGCTTATGCAGCATTAATTGAGGCCCTCCCCATTTTCATTCCCTTTGTTAATGAGTCGTTGATGCCAATTGTATTGTTGAATCTTATTCTTTACATCGTTTCCTTTCAGTAATATTGCTTGCTGTGTGTGTGTGGACAGCCATTGCTACGTGGAACTGTTTCTGTGATTCCACTGTATATGTGAGTATATGCATCATGCATGCATGCAGCAGGTTGACTGTACACGCTACCCATATCATCATTATGGGCATTTTGGATGCATGTGGCACGGTTTCATAAAGTATAAATCAGTGTGCGACACGTGTGCACTTGTATCTATCCAATAATCACATGCATTTAGAACTATGACACACATACAGTGACTCCCTCTTTCTTAGCATGTGAACAATCAACCAGCATTGTTTCTACCATGCAGAGAGCATCTCTTCATGTGTACACATCTGACTCACGGTCCCACCTCCCTCCCCCTTCCCTGCAGAACTCCTATGTGGAGAGGCTGTGGGCTCACAAGTCTCTGACCATCAGCTGTATTGCTTTATTCATTCTGTACTTCCTTGGAATTGGGGAGAAGTACAATGCTGGCCAGGTGTATCCTAATACCAGCCACTCATCACAATGCCTCATTTGGTGCATGCTATGCAATGTATTTCCCGAATGAGTGTCAGTATGGTACGGCCAGTAGTGACGTCAGTGTGTGCACTTGCGTGTGCTAGTATGTGTGTGAGTGCTATTAGAACTGGGTCTCTACAAGTGGATGAGGTATATTTGATATGTCTAGGCATCATTGGTGGACTCCTTAACTGTATCCAGCATTGCTTATCGCAGTAGGTCTGTATTGAGCGACTACAACATGTCCTGTGATGATGTGAGTTACAAGCTGCATGTATGCATAAGACAAATGCTTGTAAACTAGCACAAGTTATGGCCTTGCAGTTCTTTCTGTGCCCGGGGAGGTGATAGTGGGATCCAACCTTACAGCTCAATTGGTGCTAACATATGTACTATGCACCCATTGTACAGTGGTTTGCAGAATGGTTGCCGTGAATGTCATTACCCTTTTGACTCACTGCTGACCTTTGGCCTCACTTTTGGCACATGGTATTGGCTAGGTCCCCCCCCAGCTTATGGCATGGTATTGGCTAGGTCCCCCCAGTGTATGGCATCCAGTGAGGTCAAAGTGCAGAGGTGAGTCATGAGTCACTTTGCAGCAACCACTCGGTGCAAACTGCGGTACAGTGTCCTCAGATTAATTCCCAGTCACCTGTCATATGTACTGGATGGCAGACACAAACACAGCCAGGTGTCTGGATGTGCTGATCTAACCAATAGTGGGCAGATCGTAGCATAGCTAATTCACAGTGTGTAGCTCAATAGACTCAAGTAGTATGTGCATGTGGTTTCTCGATCCTCCTTTCACCTTGTAGAGTGGCAAGTTGATACTAAAGAAATCTCGAACACAAGACAGATGGAGACCTAGGTGACATCCTCTGACAAAGTCTGTGAGCAGTGAACATCATTCTCATATACTGTATAGTGTGCACACATAGCTGTATGTGTCTTGTATGAACAGGCCAGATTGGGGCCATTGTGTGTTATGTATTTGTCACCCTTAGCATGCAGCAGATAACCCATCTATTACTGTACGTACATGTATGCTATTGCAAGTACTTATATAAGTATAGGCCATGGGCCATGTAGTAGAGTTTGCACGATGGTGCCAATTCGTGTGATATTTGCGACAAATATATCTTTAACCATCTTACATATGTATGATTGTTTTTCTTTGGACGCAATGCTTAGAGCATGCATTGGCAGATGGGAGATACCATATTGAGCATCAATCATGTGTGCATGCTCCTGCATGTCCGACTGCATATGGTTGTAGCTACCAAAGTAATTTGAAGATATCTGTGTGGGCTACCCTGCTTTTTGTAGTACTGATGTTTAATTACATGTACACAAACGCCTTATAACTGTATTCTACAGTATACGTATATACATGTATTTTGTTAATACTAATTATTATAGATTGTACTCTAACATAATAATTATAACACACTGTGATATAGGTTACTATAGCAATCTAGACTACTTGGTATCACACAACAGGGCCACTCCTCTCATGATCCAGTGATCTGGGTTGACTGTTGTTTTCAGGAGGAGAGAGGTAATGTAGGTCAGGTCTGTGCGCTGGGGCTTCTTGTAGACGGGGCACTGGTAGAGCTTGGGGTCTTTGGGCCCCGTGTTGTTCACTGCATAGATGTGCATCACTGGAAGAGCAACAAAGAGGACTTTGTTTGCAGACTCTGCCAGTCTGCAGTTCTTGCGGTCCCAGCCTGCTCCTTCCAGGTAGAGCCCGTACACGTAGACTCCCTCCTCGGGAGGAGAGGTGACGTCTTCCTTGAGCTTGTTGGTTGTGTCATTGTGCAGCACCACACCATCCAGAGCCCAGCCCTTGTGGGCTCGTGTCACCTCCTGCAAAGTGGAAGGAGTGGATGTGAGGGAGAGCCGTGCACAGTTGGCTGCTTGTGTGTAGCAGTACACTTGCATGCATACATTCCCCTTGGTCTCTACCTGTCTCATGGCCGTGAGGAATCCCTGTGGATTGAAGAATCCAGTCATCCAAAATGCTTTGGGCCTGCCTTGAAATACCCATGCCCTGAACTGTTGATCTCTCTCCAACAGCTCCGTGTACCAGAAGCCAATGGTAGAAGAGTCCCAAGATATCTATGTGCATCAACATGGAGCAATATTGTGATTCAAGCTATGCCCGTCGTGTCTCTATTACTGTTGCATTTTGTGCGATATCGTTTGCATAACTTGCCTTTCCCCAAAGAGGTGGAACTTTGGCATCGTAGATGGCGTCCAAAGTGGTGCGTAGCGTCTGGTAAGGGATATGAATAACAATGATTGACTCTGTAGACAAATTCAGCTTGGTTACTACCTATAACACATGCACTGCTTGTCTAAGTGTGCAGGTACAGAGGTAGCCAGGCCAAGCATGGCATTATATGCGCGAAACATGAGTTGAGTTTGGCTAAAATCTGACAATTTGCCGAGTCACAAAATAGTTAACTTGATCCCTCACCTCACTCATGATGATGGTCCCATCGATAGCCAGTTGCAAGTCAACCAGAGTTGTCCTCACCGTCTTGATCACACGCTGCATACGGTCAATCTCCTGACGCAGGAAGATGTTCATCGGTGCCAGTGCACCCATCTTCTGCAGCATGGCCTTCACCTACAAACATACATTTAACAATGGTACAGGAGACTCTGAATACTTCATATAGCAATACTGCATTGAAAGGTCTCAGCTCACTTCACTTTTATATTGTACGTATAGCTGTAGATAAGTGAGTGTGTCATCCATCCATGTACCCACATACAACACAGCTAGCTACACACAGTGAGTACACTGTAACGAGAGCTACCATTGAGCACCTTTACCTCATGTGGTGCATAGGCAGGAGGTAGCTTTTCCAGCATGTCTGCTGCCTGCCGGCTGACAACAGCCTCTCTCGTCTCTCCCCCACCACCAGAGCTGTCCTTGGGCTGGATGCTCAGAATGGTGTCCAGCAGCTCCTTTGCTGTCTTGCTTTGGTACCTGGACCGAGTGCGTACGTACGTACGTAGAGTTGAGCACTGTGACAGATAGTTTTGTGTAGCCCAGACCCTTTCCTCCATTTCCGCTGTTGCGTAATTGCACAATAACCGGAAAGGAAAGGGTCTGGGCTACGCCAGACTATGTGACAGAAGGCATGGCTGACAACACTGAGAAGCAGCTAGTACGTATAATGGGACAGTGTGTCTTAAAGGTGTTACTGCACGTACGTGATGTCGGCATTGGGATGCATGCCAAACACCTCCGGGGTGTCGTTGAGAGGCAGGCCATTGATGTAAGCCTGGTAGTCCTGGGGAGTCTTGAGAACAGGGATGTTGTAGCCCTTGTAGAAGATGAAGCTGGGCTGGAACATGAACTCTCCAAACCAACACTGCATGTATATAGGATGTACAGGACAGTGTGTTGTATACACAGCATTCCAGCGATATCTGTGGAGGTCAAAGCCTAATGCACTAGCTACACATGCCTTTGCATAGGTGTTCAGGAGTCTCTTATCAAAGTCGTCAGTCACTCTTCCTCCATAATGCACCTCACCAAGCATGTAACGCACCGTTGGCCAAGACACGCCCTGGAAGTGCACATGCACAGTACATTACATGGTTACTTGTTAGAGAGACCAAGGAGCTAGTGTAGGAAGGGCTGATCATAAGCTGATGTCTATAGCTAGACACATGCGCACTGACCCTCTTCAAGTCCATGTCATCCAGGTGGTTCTGCACGAACTGGATCATTGCTGTGAGGTCTCCCTGGTTGAACTCGTAAGGGATGTTCCAACCCAGTGGGCCAAACTTCCTCCTCTCCTGCACTGTGGTGTGGATGAAGGCCACTCCATACAGCATGGGCTTCCACTGTGCAAGGTTGCTGATCTCCAGCTGCTCCTGGCTGATGTTGGTGTAGGTACGTCTGAGACCCGCCTTGACACCCTGAGGGGGCTCACAGGTGTACTTGATGCTGGACTGCAGCAGGTTGATGGGGAACTTCCGATGCACCTCGGTGGTGATCCACAGACGGAAGTCATTGTGGACATTCTCAGTTTCCAGCACAGTGGCCAGCACCTCGTCCAGGAAGTCCAGACAGAGGTGGCAGTTTTGCAGGAGGACCCAGCCTCCTTGCGACTGGTGTGTCTGCAGGGCATTGCGGGCATGCACCTCCTGCCCCTGCCCCATGGAGATGGCCCTGCACTCTGGAGGAAGAGAGGGGAACAAGTTAAGGTGTGAATGATCTTGGTAAACCGCACATCCCATATTGATGCAGTAGATTACAAATGATATATGTGGGCACAAATTGCATCCGTATACAGTATATGCATTGTGTATACATATACGTACCTAGCTCCTTCTTCTTTGCAAGTGCTTCTATGGCATTAGTTGGGTCAGATCCCATTGAGAGAAAGCAAGTCATTGGGACACGGATATTGGACTCTTCAAACATCCCCTCCATGTCAAGAATGACCCCCTCCGCATATTTGGCTCCCATGGACTCAGCAATGTACTTCTTTGCCTGTGCAGCAGTCCTGTCGGGAACCCATGACCTGCACGCACATACAGGGGAATGCCCATTAGCCAGTGCTAGCTTAGTTGCTAGTCTTGTGTAGCCGGCCGCCATTTTGCTACGACTCCACCTCAAGATGGTGGTCAGCTATACAAGACTACATACTGTAGTTGTCATAGTTCTACTAATAAATTCTTGAGGAGGACAAAACTTTTAATGATAATCAAATGCAGGACGTTTCAACCCGATGTCTTTGTCAACTGTGTACATAGTTACCATAGGTTGAACTGCCATTCTCATCTGGCGAGTAAGCAGCTGAAGGGTGTAGAGCACTGCGTGTGGGTTTACCTGACAAGGAGGAGCTTTCTGAATGTGTCCAGGGAGTTGTTGTAGCCATCGGGAATGGTAGACTCTTCTGGAGCTTCGGAGTCATACCACACCTTCCACGTCTTGTCACTGCGAGTAACCTTTGGCAAACAAAAGTAATAACACGGGCTAAATGTCTTCTGTAAACTGTGTAGATGGCAGTCTTGGTAAAGGATTCCTATCCCTCTATATATAGACCTATATGCAATGCACAAATTTAGCAATTATTGGAACACTGAAATACACTTTTGATTTACCCCAGGAAATCCTTATCACCTATTGTACATTTCCCTGCCAGTAGGGTGGTTTTATGTAATTCACAATATCACCAAAATTACTTTATTTGAAAGTTTGCACATATTTTTGTTTGTGTAAGCCCCTGAGAACCAAGCAAGCTAGAGCGGACAAACCAGGTGCCCTGTATGTTCACCTGTGTGAGCAGCTCTGAGAACTGTGGTAGCTTGCTCAGTTCCACCAGATTTAGCCAGGTCATGTCAGTGATCCACTTGCAAGGCTTTGGAGGACAGGCCTTCATATCCAGAGCAGCACCACCTGTTGGGTGGGCAGGAGACATGCGTATCAGACAGCTGCGTGCGTGGGGCACTATCAGATACAAGTTCACTGTCATGCTAGAATGGAGAATACAGGCAGCCCAACATGTGTGCATGCTTGTAAGGCACGGACCTTTGATGAGGGTCTGGAGCTCCTGGTGCTTCACCTTGCCACTCTGCATGTCGATCTTCAGAGCAAGCAGCATGGTGAACATGAACTTATGCATCTCATACAGACCGCGAGCGTTGTAGCGGAACACTTCAAAAGTCAAGTATTCAATGATGTTTTGGATGCGCTTCACAGTGACGGGGGACTTTGCAGACCTGCAGCGAGTGATCCAAATCAGGACAGAGGTGACAACACTGGATCACGTGTGTACCCATAGCTGAAGTGTATGTAAGGAACTGACTTGGCCATGGAGAGGTCGAATAATCCAAGAAACTGCTGCAGCGATGTTTGGTACATGACATTCACCAGTGACATCTCTACAATCAGGAAGTACAGCACTGAGCCACGGGAAGCAACGGGCCTGAACTCTTCACGAGCAGAATTGATCTTTGCTTCAGTTTCAGAAGCCACCGACAACTTCTGCGTTACCTCCAGTGCTGTCTTCTTTGTTGTGCCAAGCACAGTGATGAGTGATTCATCATCGACCAATGAGCCTGAACGGTAAGGAACAAAGAAGGTATGCTGTCTGTTGAAGAGGATATCCAACAACATCACATTGTTATACAGAGGTGTCATTGTACTCTTGGTCCTTGTGTGCTTACCTTTAGTTGTGGTTAGCCTGAACAACAAGTTGTCTTCCAATTCCTGCATCTTCTTCTTGTTTGCTGTGACATCTTCCATCAGTTTCACCCTTTCTGCTTCTAATTCCTGCTTCTCTGTCAGGATCACACGTCCAAGGAGCTGGTCCTCTAGACCTCTCATGGTGACAGTGAAGTCAATAATGCTTGTCCGAGCACTGATCTCCGGTGTGTAGGTGGGGTTCGGCAGCTTGGTGGTCATGTACAGCATGAACCCTTTCATCACATCAATCTCCTTGTCTCCAACTTTCACCTGTGGACACAGAGAGGCCAATGAAGTACATATAATACATGGAAAAGCTAGTCCTGTCGACTATGAAGAGTACAGTGCAATGACTGACAGTGTTAATATACCCAATCAATGAGAAAACTCTAATAATTCTCTAATGTTTCTAAGTTTTGAGATCAGTTTGACACAATAATTTTTGAGCTTTAACCAGTCAGTCGTATAACATACAACAAAGACCTCTGTAACAGAAGCGCTGTAATTGCCATTGTACAGCTCAAGTCACTCACAGACCGAGGTGCTACCTGCCTGCATGCATGGCGTCGCTACTAAAGTGCTCACTGTGGCACATGTGAAAACATTTGCACTACCCAACAACTCACCTTCAGTGTTCTGCCACTCTTTATGAAATTCTTCTCCAGGACATTGTCCAGACAGGGATCCAGTTCCTCGCCAATGTCCTCAAGCAGCAGCGGCCGTCCAAGAGAGAGGGCGTCCTCCAGGTGCTGTCTGAAGTACTTGTGATTGAGAGCAGTAAGGACTAGGTCGTGCTGGATCTCTCTCTTTTTGATCCACGCCTTCCCTTGACCTTGTGGGTCAATCAGAAGAGGGTAGCGAGTGGCCTTTGTCGCAATGATGCCATTCTGTACGGACAACTCATCATTAGGTAGCCCTTGGAGGTTCCATTCACCAATCTGAAGTGAAGGCGCATTCGACACGTGAACAATTAAGAAACATATATGCACTTACTACCATTTGATGCATTCATATTGCACGTACTACCCCAGCCAACACCTTATTCACACTTACTGTTGCTGCATCTGTCAACATTTCTATGAGGTTAAGATTGAGTGAGTAAGGTATCTTCCTCGTCTTAAGCTCCTTCTTCCATGTGTCCAGGAGCACATTGCGAAACTCTTGGTTGAATGGACCAGCATAGGACAGGAACCCAGACGCAAGCAGTACATCACCAACCAGGCTGAATGGTGGAAGCAAAATCTAGATCATTCTGTTACATGCCATAATTGCATTGACATGTATCACACATACATACAGCATGTGAAGCTGTTCATTGTACCTTATCATGTGCCTTGAACCAGATTCTAAACATGCATGTCATATGTACGTATTTACAGTGAACTGCGAGCATAAGTACACGCACCGTCCCAACTGTTCCTGGAACTCTTTACTCTGTTGTGTCCATCTTTCCTTCTCACCACTAAGCCCTCCAATCAGAGCAGTGGCAGCCTCCATCCGCCTCTTGCACGAGTCAGCGTCATCCTGTAATGCCTGCTTTTCACGCATAGCATTCTCATACATTTGCCTCACTGCATTCAGCTCTGCTTCCTTCTCATCCAACTGAGCCTGTGCCACAGCCAGCTCTCCTTGGGCCTTCTCCAGTCTGCTCTCCTGAACAGCCAGGTTGGCTTTCAGAGGAAGCACCTCTTTGTTGACTGAGTAAAAGGAGGCCATTGCACGTGTCCAGGAACACAGTCCAGCCACGTCACCACAGACCTGCACAGTAAAGGGTCACTGATAAACCCTGCTCTCTACAGGTAGCAACATGTAGCAGACTTCAGCTAGTCAATAGAACACATTGATACATGGAAGCAGTATGTAATGAGCTCTACTTTGATGCATGCAGGTGGTTATGCTCCGCATGTGGGACATGTCCAGTTTTGTTTACATAAGGGAAATCATAACATAAATGTTGTGAATTTCTCTGTTTCCGTGGCAACGCGCGCAATGTCATGTGATGTGCGCGTGATTTGCGAAGTCTTAAGTAAGAAATCGTCCTAGAACGCCGTATCTGGCAGCTAGGTATGTACCTAAGGACGAAAGAAGCCGTACCGCGCAGTCATGATTGAATCGTTCGAGCAAAAATGCCAAACAGCGCGATGTGCTATATTGCCGTCAGCCATTTTTTTTAGAAATATCACGAGGACGTCACAAGACATGGCCCCCGAGGGCGGATAGCTACGATTATCCACGAAAAGAACGTTCTGGCTATCGGTGTTGGCAGTAAGAGGCACGTTGATGGCTCGTTTCGCATGCTAAGGAAATTATCTAACTTTTCCATGCATGCATTGTTCGTTCTCACTTCCTGTGAGGAGTTACATTGCGCGAAAGTTGGCCAGAGAGAAACGAAAGTTAGTTTTCTTGCTGTAACTTTGCATAGGATTGGTTTAACAACAATGCATGCATACAAAAGTTAGATCGTATGTATATGAACAGATTAATGTTGTCCTTTTCCCTTTTAAACGTTCCACCGATAGCCAGAAAGATATTTCCCGCTAATTTGATGGCTTCGTTGGCGGTGACATTATTCAATGTAGCAAGACGCCATCATCAGATATCGTACGTAGAATTGGAGAGCTGGGTCTGTTCTTTCTTCTGGTACTGGTCTGACTTTGATTGAACAAATTTTGCAGGAGATATAAGCAATTATACGAAGGTCAAAAATCGGCCGCCATTGTTCAGCGTTTGTTTACATAGGACATGTCCCACATGCGTCAGTTAGAATACTATAGTGCACGTTGGGCGTGTGTTAATGGAACCTTCTTGGCTGTTTCCAGATTGTAGTCCTCCATGTCAAAGTATGGCAGCATCAGCTCCACTGTCTCTCCATTGATGGTGTCTTTGGAGAAGTTCTGCAGTCCAGCAACAAAACCTGCTTGTGCCATCAGCTTAAGGGACTCACTCCACGATGGCTTGGGGCCAGGCCTGTCACGGTCTAGTTGACTTGGGTCCAACTTCTTCTGGAAAAGCAGCAGCACACAGTCCATGATCCTCATGATGAGGTGTGGTGGCTTGCCAAGCTTTCTGACAGTAGAAATATGGGCAGGTTTGATAGTCTGTGCATCAGCGGAAGAGAGACAGTCGGTGGATTACATGTTGTGCATGTTGCTACTACAGAAGAATAGCATGTATGCTGGTCACCTGCAATGCAGCCTCTGCCTCTTCAAGAGCTGGTCGAGCTAGTTCTAGTTTCTCCATTGCTGCTCCCTTGTCCACCTACAAAGAAATGCACAGTCTGAGTTAAACTACTTACTTACACATGCAGTGATTTTGTAATGATGCTGTCAACGACTCTTTCAGAGTGTTGAAATCCATTTCCACTGCTCACCTCGATAGCATCCACAATGGCTTGAGCTTTGTCCTTCACAACTTGCACGCTGGCCTTCACCTTCTCAGCTGCCTGGGCCTTGGCTGTTACCTCAGCCAGCACTTTATCTGCCTTCACTTTGGCCACAGCCAGCTCCTTCTCCTTCTCCACCAGTTCCACAGAAAGCTTGGAGACAGACTCACTTGCCTCCACCAGCTTGTCCAGCCCAGTCTGCATGCGGTTGGCCAGCCCACCAATACGGGTCCTGTTCTCTGTGTACACCTCCTTGTAGCCAGTGATGAAGGAGAGGTAGGACTTTGGGGTGACATGGGTGGTCCTCCTGAACCGCTCAAAGTAGCTGGTGCACGTGTCTGCCACAGAGTCTTGTATCACTCCCATACTGTGCACCACTTCCTGTTTAGTTTCAGGCGTGCAGATGATGTCAAAAGAGGCAAGGAAGTGCTGTGCCACTGCAATCAAGGCGTCTTTAGGCCAGCGACTGAACCAGTCCATTGTGCAGCCGCTGATTAAACCAGGGAATTTGAGGCTGCGATTTCTAAACTTCTCACCCACAGGAGAGAAGCAGAGCACCACATGAAGGTTCCGACGTGCTCGCATTAGAAAGTATTCATAGAGGTTCTCTGGTGTAGGAGGTCTCCTGGGGTACTCCTTCTTCATTACTGGGATCAGCTCACCATTTATCTCATCCACCTCGTCCCTAGCAAACAGATTGGAGACCTCACCTGAGGAGAGCACGTTGTTCATGTACTCCAGGAATCCTTCATCCTTGATCTCTTGGTCAGTGAATATGAAGGTGATGCCTTTGCCCTCTAGACCGGCCACTCTGTAGAGGTGCTTTAGGTCATCCATGAGGTTGTTGGCATTGTACGACCTAGTTAGCGTGATTTGAAAGGTCTGGTAGCCTGCAATGAAGGAGGCCAGTCTGGTCAAACTCTGCTTCCCAGAGCCTCCAACACCAACCAACAGTGCATTACCACCATCAGTGCGAACGATGCGAGAGATCTGAAAAGTTTGAAGAAAACAGTCAAATATATTATTTACATTAATACACATGTCAGGTGACTCTATATGTATACGTATATATGTACACATGCACAGCAGTGTGATTTACCTTCATCAGATGCACCATGGCATCTTTGAAGAATACAAGGTCCATACCAGCACCGCGCACAGTCTCATTGTACTGCTGCATGAACTGGATCAGTCTCTCCTCCAACTCAGACCAACCAGGAATCTGTAGGGAAGGTAGCATGAAGAAAGTGACTTGAGTGACAAGAAACAACTATAGTTAATAATGCACCACTTTACTTACGGGTTCGTATATTTTAGGTGCTTCAAGATCTGCGTCATCCCCTTCTTCTCCAGTGGCATCTGGAGGGTCACGAAGGAAGTCCACAAAGTAGGGCTCTTCTTGTAGGAGTTGAGCAACGTCTTCGCCCATGTGTTCTGATACTGTCCTATTGATGGCCTTCTTAAACCATGTTTTGTCTTCGGCATTGGTGAATCTATCTGCAATCACCCGAGTGCACTCATGCTTCCACAGGGCCAACAGCAGCTCCAGTGTGGACACGCTTTCGCTGTTTCCATGTAGCATACCTTCCCAGATGCGGGAGAGATCCCTGAGATTGAAGATGTAGTGGAACTTGGCAGGTGTTGGTAGCATCTTCACCTTGGTTGCCTGCCACAACAAACGAGTGCAGGCAACAAGTTTGGACACATTGTGAACTACCTCTTCTGGAAAGCTTCTCTCAGCACAGAAGTGCCCGCATCCAATCACACTGAAGATTTTGTCAATGGAGGCATTCGATGGCAGCGTGCAGTTGAAGATGGAGAACTGCCTCTTGAGGCGACTGGGGATGTCGTTTCGTCCTCCCCCTGGATGGATGGTGGCAGCCATGAACTGGATGTCCACAATACTGGTGAAGTCACCAGGCTTATCCAAGCTGTAGAAGCCTTTCATCTCCATCATTTGTCTCACTATTTCATTAGTGATCTGTACATGGGGAAATGGTGTGTGCGTACTGTACTGTTTGCCACATCAGAACACACCACACAGGCCTATGCCTATGCACACACACAGCGCACGCACGCACACACGCATGCACACGCACACACACACACACACACACACACACACACACACACACGCCTAAGCGTGCACCCACGCATGCACGCATGCACACACACACATGCATACAATCTTGTACGTACACAGTATATAATTCATACACACAGGCACACATGCAAGAAAATGAGCAGTACACAATACTGTATGTACAGTCCTAATATATAAGATTCCCATGAACAGCAATTTGCAAAAGATTACTGCTAATGCCAGCACACTCTCAATGCCTCATTTGTGTACACATTGATGGGCACACATACTGGCATATCTCATAGCATACATACATACCTGGTCACCCCACTCGTTGATGACAGGCATGTTGATGTCATCAATGAACACTGTCATCTTCTTGCCAGCAGGAGGCCCGTACGTGCTGCCCACGCGCTTGTCAACATAGCTCTCAATGGCTCTCTGCAAGCAGAAGGTATACATGTGGCAATACTAGTACTGTCACTAGGAAATTGGTAGCCCATTATATTACCCTTTAGCTCTACATTTGAACATCAAAGTACACAGCATGGGTTATTCAAGAATTGTGCTGCTTACACTGGACCCTGAGCAGGTGATCAAACTAAATATTACCTCTAGATCTCCTCAAGCTATCTGTATACACCATAGCATGCACACACAAAGCATGTACAATAAGTAATGTGTGTGAGTGTGTGGCTTTACTGAGTAGATCTTCAATCGGGTCCCTCACGATAGCAAGACTATGTGCTCCAAGTACTTTTACATTACCTACAGCATACCTGCTGTGTGCATATATATGTCTCCCTTACCTGAAAGTGCCCCGGCTCTGTGGCTGATGAGAAGTTCAAGCTCTTGCTCAAGTGCAGTTCACGGTCATACTTGGACATGTACCCCTTGATCATGACAGTCTTGGCAGTCCCTTGCTCACCAATCAGTAGAACAGCCTGCTCCAAGTGCAGCATATAAAGCATACAGTGGCTACACTATACGTGTCCCACACAGCTACAGCAATAGCATATGTAATGGGCACTTGTGTATACGTATATAGTAGTTCAGGGCTGGGGTGAGGGGTTTGTACATGCGGTGTGTTTATGTACGTTGCAAATGTTTACACTTGTAATGTCGGTGTAATTACGTATGAATGTCAACTTGTGGCGTTCACTTTCTATCCCATCCACGTACCTTTTCCTGCTTGGCAACTGTTTGTATGAGGAACTCTGTCCTAACATTGTCCACATTGGGCACCAAAATAGTGGCATACACAGGGGTGCTGTCAGGAGGGTAGACATACTCCTCCACCTGAGTGGACCAGTGCTTCCAATTGCCTCCGGTCTCCACAAAGAACTCAAAAATAGTGTTACCAGAGCCAGGTTCACAAATGGGGAGCTCCAGTTCTGTTGTCTCCCTCAAGAAAGACTCCATCTTGGCTCTGTCGTCCAGCTCCAGGAGAGCTCCAACACTCCACATTAGACAGAAAATGTAAAGGTGCTCAAGGTGTTGCTTGTTCAGAGGCTGGGACTCCTCCCTGCTGGAGAGGGCTATGAGGCCCTCCATCAAGGTGCAGGACTGTGTGATGTAGTTACACTCCAGAGTGGACATCTTGGCCACAAGGTTGGTGGTGATGTAGTTGTACGTGTCCTGGAATGAACTGTCATAAAGTTCCAGAAGGGTGTCTGACTCAGGTTGGGTGATGAACTTGTCCCTCACCTTCCTCAGCAGCCAACCCTAAGTGTGGAAAGTAGAAGGCAAGTGGCAGTTCATGTACAAAAGCTGTGACAACTCTAGACATGGAAATGCTTATTAAATTAGAGTGTGCAAAGTTGACCAGAAAGGAAATATGAAGGCAAAATGTGAGTATGTATGTGTCTTTCAATGACACAAGTGAGTATCATGTGGACGCAATAAGCTAATGCACATCCAGTGAGCCCCAGCATTAAAGGTATAGCCATATCACACTGTTTTAAGCGGATACAGTGCAAAGTAATTATTCTTCTGCTTGGATCATAGATCCATTGTGCTATTATTAATATGTGTGTGAATGGACATACCTGCAGAATGGGTCTCCAATCCAGTGCAGATGAGCTCATGTACACCATGCCATTCCTTGACACTGTAGCAGGAGAGGCATTGTCAATGTTGTGAGGTTCAAAGACAATCTTACAGTCCGGTGCCATGGGGATTCGGTCCCCATTGGCCAGTGTCAGTGTCTTGTTGTCATCCAACACACTGTTGAGGTTCTCAATCCAAATGGCGTCCACCGGGCCGTCCAGCACCAGCCAGATGTGCTCTCCCTTCTTGGCCTTGTGCGTTCTCCTCCACAGAGTTGAGAAGATGCCATCAGTCCAGTCATTGGTTGTCACATCCAAACGACCAAACATCTGAGGAGCTGTACACAAGAAAGTGACATTACTCTAGTGTTAGCTGACTACAGGCTACTCTTAACTGTCGTTTGACTGGTGTACTGATTTACGTACTGTACATATACTGGGTGACTCATGAGTGAGCCACCTACCTGTGATGGCTTTTGGGTTCATTCTCATCTCTCTGTGTGGGGAGCCACAGTCAGTCATTGCTCTCATCATGATGTTAATGTTGCAGGTCTTCCCCGCCCCACTAGGCCCCAGCACCATCATGCCATGCCGCACACGCTGTGTCTCAAAGAGCTGAATCAGCTTCAGTGTCCACGGAGGGTGGTTGATCAGTCCGGCCTCTGCTACACGCTTGTCAATGGCCTCCTCCAACTCAGCGTAGCCTGCTTTCTCAAGGGTGATCCCTGGAAACAGGTCATCAATCAAGCTGAGAAAGAGGGGCTCATCCTCATCAACAAGTTTGGAAAGGTTCATGTCCTTCAAGACTCTCATGACACTCTTGCTCTCACTGTCTCCTGGGTTGGCTCGCTTCACTGCACCCAGGGTACGTAGCACAGAGAGGATGTTCCTCAGGCCAAAGTCATAGTGCACCTGCTTGGAGAGCTGCTCCTCACACAGCTTGTACAGGGTGTAGAACTTCTCAGCCAAGAGAATGTTCTCTAGGAAGCCACAGCTGGCGAGTTTCACACGAATAATGATCTGAGAGCAAATGTGAGTGAGAATACAGTGCATCAAACTGCATCACATCCAGTTATCTACTGAAAATGTGTTGCCTACTGCCATGAGGCAGTGAGCTTCTTCTAAAGTGGAGTTTGCTTTCTAGATACACAATAGATACAAGTTGCATAATTGGAGCAGCCTGGAGCACATTTGAGCATGACTTGGAGCAGTATTGCGTAAAGTGGTGTAGACATAGTAGCAGACTGTCTGGCCAAGCAAGTCAATGATGCTGCTAGGTTGGGTACATTGATTAGCTCAAGGGAGCCAGCCACCTTGGTTAGCTGCTCAAGTTGTGACTATTACAATATTATACAGAATTGCAGTACCAAAACTGGACTTTGTGTTGTTAGCTAGATTGCTTGCACATTACAAGAACGTTTATCTGCAGCCATTTATACATACCAACTACCATGCTTAGCTTACCTTTCTATCAGGGACCATCATTGCTACAGTTCTGAAGTTGATCTTCAAGTTTTCAGGTAGTTCCTGTCTACCAGCGTAACCAGGATTCTGTGGGTAGAGTATGGATATGGAAGAGGGTAGTCCACACCAAAGGTGTATGTGCACTGCTAAGGCAATGTACGTATCTGTAGCAGTTTAAACAAAGTGTATGGTGGGCAAGTGCAGCTGAATGTGACTAGCACCATGTATTCAATACACCTCTCACCATGGTAAGGAACATGCCAAACTCTGGGTTCATGTCCACTACGTCTCCATCAGTGAAGACAAACTGTGCCTTCCTCTCCTTCTTGCACTGCAGCACAATGGCAATCTGCTGAGCGGCCACCGACAGGACAGGAAGCTCAATGCGATTGAACTCATCAAAGCAGCCCCAGCTTCCAGACTGTGCCAGCCCCTTGTAGATGCGCCCAAGCCCCCTGTAGTCCATCTGGTCTGAGCAGTTGAAGACCACGACATACTTCCCAAGTGCTTTACCCATATCCTTGGTTGTCTCAGTCTTTCCCGTGCCAGCTGGACCCGCAGGGGCTCCCCCCAGGGACATCCCCAATGCTTGTGCCAGAGTGATGTAACATCTGTCTGTGAGGGGGGTGATAACGAGGCGTTCAGTGCAGCCCACAAACTCGTTCTGGTAGATGAAATCCACATCAGTGATTGAGATGATGCACTGGTCTTGGTCCTCACGGAAGTAGAATCTACTCTGCTTGAGCCACTCAAAGTCTTTGGGAGATTTGACATTCTTCTTACAAGTGTCATCAAAGATGTCTCTCTGATGGACATGAATGGTGATGAGGGTTTCATAGCGAGTCCGATTGATCTTGCTAAGGTCGGTGGTTGTCAAGTCAATGAGGTTATTGAGGATGCCCAGAAAGTGCTGATTGGTCTGCCCCATTATCCTCTTGTCAGTGCGGGCATTTCGCAGAGCTGCCTCCGAGTCCCTGGTCCACACCATCTGAATGCCAAGGATGCCAATTTGAGCTGGGTACTCACCCAAGAACTCCATCAGGCTGAAGTTAGGGTCATCAATGGCCACTGCTGCCTGTCGGATGACACTGTGCACGGAGGACAGAGCCACCTTCAGCAGGGCACCTAGCCACACCTCCACATTGCCCTCGGCAATCACAGGCTTGTCCAACTGCAGGGAGTATGGTAGCACCACCAAGAGGTGATGTGTGTGACAGTGAATGAGATAAAATGTGAGCGGATATGAGAAATGGGGGCACTTCACACTATTTGTCAATTTTGAGTTAGTGGTACATAGGTGGAAACACAGTTGGGGAGTTCTCTGATGTACTGTGTTGCACTGCGGGGATACACTCATTAAATGTACGAAAATATGCTCGGTGCCATTATGAGAATACAGATATAGTATCGGCATAGCTGTTCTTCCTGGTTTGAGCACTGGAAAGGACAATGGGTTTCGAACTTGGCCAGGATGCTGGAACAATACCACAGGTACGGAAGTTCCAAAAAGCTGAATTTACCAAAAACATCACTTGCTGGTATGCTTTGTCCATAGGGACACTTCATACCTAGCGATAAGTGCCCCCTTCATCAAACCCACTCACAAATGGTGACAAATCAATGAGTCCAATGTCACAGTCAGAGTTGAACACCATTGCGTCTGTCACCATATGACATGTCATGACAACAACATGACAGCAGCACTGGTTTACAGCTATGCATCCCATAGTGCACGGCATATTTATAGTTTGAAACAGCTTTACTGCATTAATACGACTGCACATGTGTACAAACATACTGTGAATGTCACCACTTTAAATCACACCTTAGATCAACATCACTATACATAATTATAACTGGAATATGGTCAATGAAAATTGGCAACCTTAAACAGTTAAAAAGGGCATTTAACGATATTGGTGGGTACTTTGAACAAAATATAATATGCAGTAATAATGCATGCGATTTATATAATTCCAAACACAGTTCATACCTTTGATGTTGAAAGTCGTCCTTGACATGTTAACTTTTCTGACTGCCGTTTAATTTGATACTGGAAGTAACACCATCTTTATGTGTTGGTAGGCTCATTTTCACTGTAGCACATACACAATGCTGTTATAGTGCTGCTAAATATCATAATGATGGAAACTGAGAGCAATTAGACAAGGCTGAACAGTGATCTGCCAATGGATTATTGCCATTTTGTATCCTGCTAATGTAATTAATAACGGTGAAGGGGCTTCATTCTACTGACAATTTCTCAATGACTGAAGTTTGGATTCACTTCAAACTTGCTGAACACTAAATGGAGCTCGTGATTGCTTAAATATCAACCATTGTCAAATTCGATCGGCAAAATGTGCTAAAGCGAAATTTTACTAATGTTTCTTTCATACACACATATGTACACAGCTATACTGCAAACAAATATTATGTCCACAATGTGTGCAATACCTCAATGGTCTCTGGCTCCCTAGAGTTGATTGCAAGAATCTTATTGTACTGCTTCTGGTGAAAGGTGACTGTCTTGACATTGTCAAAGATGCTCAGTAGATGGGCCTGTACCAGTGTGAAGGGCAGCAAAGAGGCAATGTAGCTCACCCATCACCCATATAATGTTACATTATACACATACAGCTACTGTACATACAACTATTCTACAGTTTATAGAATTAATGTACATAGAGATGCACACACATTGCACATGAACTATGTACGTACACAAACTCGTCTGTCTAGCTAATGTGTATATACCTGAATGGTGTGTGAGTCGCTGGCTTGGCCAAGGATCTCCAGTAGGCCGGTGTCAGAGACAAAGAAGAATCGCGGGAAGACCAGCCTCTTCTTCTCCAGGTAGCCACTGAGGGACTTCTGACAGAACTCCAGCTGTTCCAGGAGATGGGGCAGGAGCTGGCCCAGGGTCTCGTCTGACACACAGCACTGCACCACGTTGGGAACCTCGTGGGCACGAGTCATTATCTTTTGCCAGGACTTGTCAATACTACTGAACCGTTTGGCTTCCTAGAATAATATATACGCACACAGAGAACAATTTCACTATAAGCAGAGCGTGCTCATCTCAATGTTATGTATGCAACTTCTGGAACACAACCCTCAGACCAAGTGGTTATCATGCACACCATTATGAATATACGTATACTCCAATGCTTCCCAGTACTAGTGACTTAACTACCATGAGCTGCACAGGGGCTGGGTTGGGTTGAGCACCCATGCAAGTCACCTTTGGCAGCTGCTTGGCAATGTCTCCTCCGACAAACACTGCCTCCAGGTAGACCCAGAGGTTCTGCACCACCATCCACTTCTCAATGATGTCTGTGGAGTTGGACAGCTTCTGTACCCACATCTGAATGTCCTTCTTGAAAGGAGCATTGTACCTAACCAAGAGGTGGAAGTACATTGTGTAAAAGGTACCCCCTAAGCAGGTACACTTGGAAATGCACAGCTACCTAGTACATTTGACAAATGGCTAAGCACTTCTTCCAGTAATTTGTAATGTATGCTGATGATTGTACATGTGTATCTGTGTGCATGCTCACCTGTTAGACATGAGGGAGCTCAGGACCATGAGGGAGTCCTCCATGAGGGAGATGCACTCTGAGGTGTCATCTCCTTTCAGCAGCAGCTCTCCTCTGGTCTTGAAGTTGCTGAAGGCCAGGTTCCTTGTGTTCCAGTCAGCAATGACCTGCTTCAGTTTGGTGTCAATGTCCCTCTCCTTCACAGCACTGATGCAGATATCCTGCAAGAGTGAAGGAACATTTAGCAATAGAATTACTAAATGATTGGACAGTGGATCACATTACGTGTCTCAGAACTTCCAGGGAGAGATAAAAATTTAGAAGAACTCAACAATTTATAATTAAATGTACGTATATACGTATGTATGCATATACGGTACGTGACACAGATAACTTACATTGTTTCACGGAAGCTCCGCACTGGCGGACCACGGCTAGCCGCGGGACGATCCGCAAATGTCATCACGGCAATTACCAGTTTGCCGTGCGGATTTACCATCGTTAATAACGTGAATAGAGTGGGACGCTGAGCGGTGCTTTTGGTCGCTTAGAATTCCTGGGCTCAGTCGCCTCCATTTGGAGCGGTGAAAGAAGTCGTCGCGATAGTAGGCCACGTCAGCCGTCAATAATTGTTACGATCTCGCTTCAACTATTGTCGGCAGCCATGCGATTGTAAGCAGCACTGGCTGCCAATGAAGAAGCCCAACGCTGTCACTGTGGGCTCCAATCGTGTTGGAAGGTTCACCAACGCACAGTTTACAACAAAACGAAGGGACATACCGACCTCCTGCGTAACCAGTAGAGGGTGGAACCAACGCCCCCGCAATCACGTTGTGGCTAACCTCAATGTTTGTTTACCATGCGCAGAGTCATAACAAAGCTCTGTAGAAAGACCATTAATGACAGGAGCTCAAAAATAGTATGTAGTCAAGTAATACAAGAAAACAGCAATCTACACAGAATAAGTGCAAGGCAGTAAAACAGTTTCAATGTCCAGAGGGAGCTCCAGCAGCTTTGATCACATCTGGCATCACTTTTGTAGATGGTCAATATACCGGGCACACAACTGTGGTGTCATTGTCTTCCAGTATGACTGTATCCCAGCTTTCAGTTCTGCCAAGCTCCGTGGTTTGTGCTTACTCCTCAGATAATTCTTCATTGAGCCCCACACCTTCTCAATTGGGTTTAGGTCAGGGCTTTCAGCTGGGCTTCTCCACCAGTTGATTTTGTTCTCAGCAAAAAAGGCCTGTATATAACGGCTGGTGTGCTTTGGATCGTTGTCCTGGTAAAGTCTGTGACCATTAGGATAGGCTTTTTCCAGAAACGGAACAAGGGAGACTGACAAAATATCTCCATATCTCGTTGCTGTCATAATCCCACTGAACATGATCAGCTTGGTTGCTCCCCTCTTAGAGATCCCCGCCCACACATGAATTTTTGGGGGATGCTTGTGGCGGTACTTCATCTTCCTTGGGGCACCTGTCTTGCGAAATGACTTGGTTCTATGGCATTCGAGCTGCACTGTACATTCATCGGTGAAGATAACGTCTTTGAATTGCTCTTGATCCTCCAGGCACCTGTTGACCCATTCCACTCGCTTCAATTTGTTTGCATCACGAATAGCCTGGCAATATCTTGCCGTTGTGAAAGTCCACCCCAAGTCGTTGCGTGCTCTAGCTATCGTCTTCACACTGTATGTCGTCTGTTCTTCTCCAAACTCTTTCGAAAGCTTTGACTTCAAGTCCGAGGCTGTCAGCTCATCATTGTCAGCCATGGCTGCATCAATGAAGCGGTAATGGGCTGGAGGTATCTTCTTCACTTGGCCGATTCGTGAGCGGTCTTGTATTGACCTTGTCTCTTGCCATCTGGTAATGGTGTTAGTAATAGTTTGATGACTTGTGAACACTCCTTCACTGGCCAAGGTCCTTCTAATTTCTGCTTTTGTAATTTTTCCACCAGTCCACAGGGAGATTACTCTTTGTCGCTGATACTCAGTCAAAGGCATGGTCACTAGCACAATCGGGTTGCTCCTAGGCATGTCTATTCATATTATTATACAGACCTTAGAGGATACTTTAGGGGGAGCATCGACCAATGAAATCGCAGTATTCTGGTACACCGCGGTCCGCTGTAGTACAGCGCGGTCCGCTACAGGTGTGTATCCAACACCTCGGCGGCTTGGTTTGTCTTAAAGAGCCTGCTTTCCAACGGATTCACCAGCTTTTGAGCACTTAGTGACTACCAGTGAAGACTTACTACGAAGATGGACAACTCGAAGATTATCGTTAGGTGGACCGACGGAAGGTCTAAAGGAACCACATCAGTGGTAAAGCGGTCGGCAGTGAAAAGTGGAACGATTGCTCCAGGGAAGAAGGTATCAGTCGTGTGGGGTAAGGCGAAGAAGGTTTACAATGCTGAAGTGTTGGATGATGGCAGTGGATTTGCAGTACCACTTCAAGAAACAGCCAGCGCTACCAACGAAGATGAGGCTCTTCTCTTGGAGTCAGCGGATCCTCCTCCCCCCGAAACTGGAGTACAAGAGCATGAAGATAGGCAGCCTGCTTTAATCGAAAGAATGGAGGCTCTGACAGACGCTCTTTCCGGGCTGGAAGCAAAAATGCTATGCCAGTTTCAGGCGCAAGAGGAAAGACTGACCAGGCTTTTCCACGACCTTACAACAGAATTCCAGAGGTCACAGCCTCGCGCCGAAGAACGTGTTCGCTCCCAAGTTGCACAGCCTGTTGTTCGCCCCCTGGCCGAAGAGCCTTTTGTTCATCCCCCGGATGAAGAGCCTTTTGTTCATCCCCCGGCTGAGGAGCCTTTTGTTCATTCCCCGGCTGAGGAGCTTATTGTTCGCCCCCCGGCTGAAGATCCGTATGTGATGCCACCAGAGCTACCGTCCTTGCCATTTGTCACCCCGTATCAGCGATTTCAGTTGCCTCTTTCAGTTCAAACGCAGTGGACACCTACATCGCACTTGCCAGCATTGAGGGATTACACCAACTGGACTGCTAGCAGTGTGATCACACCGGAGGACGTTGCCTACTGCCTTGCTTCTTGCAGGTCACGAAGAAACTTTGCAGCCCGTTTAGCGAACAAGTTATTCACGCCAATGGAGAGGAAAGACTGCAACGTCAGAGGCCTCTGTGGGAAGAAGCCGCTGAATGCCCTGAAAGTCCAAGCCATTTTTAATACGTGCGTGAGGCACTACCCGCTGGAGCGCCTCGAAACCAGGACGGTGGCAGAAAAAGACATGAGAAATGCAATAGATGAAGTTTGTAGGAAAACTAGAATAGTTACAGTAGCTGCTGAGACTGAAAACTTTTATTAGTTACTCTTGCCTTGTTTTCTTTTATTATGACCTTGTGTGCATTGCTTTGTATTTCGTTTTTATTACCTGAAGTTGAATTTATTGAGTTGAGCATGAAGAAGCATGGATACTATGGCAGACTTGCATGGTTCGCTAACGCTATTCTTATGGAGTGCTTGGAGATAGACAATGGCGGTAGCTGAGATGTTCTTCCTTCCCCTCCCTACGCTGTACGTTGAATGGTTCAAGGCAGAAACGCTTGCGGGTCAACATTTCGCTTCTTCCAGGTCCCAGCCACTTTCACGAACGAATTCGTCCTATTCTTAGTTCACGACGAATTCATCCAAGTTACGTAGCTGATTAGCTATCGCCATTTTCTTTTAATATAATTTGGCGGATCTTCCGCTGGATCTGTACGGAACATCCGCACCTCACCGTGGGGCTGTTTACAGCTACCTGCGATGGAACACTGCAAAACTCGGCGGAACAATGTAAGTTATCCGTGTCACGTACCGTATACAGTATGTAAGAGTATACTCTATTGCTGCCAACCTCTATGTCATCTTTGTACTTGAGAAGTGGTGCCTCCATGACATTCCTGAGCAGGAAGGACTCTGACTCCACATCAAACTTGCACTGAGTGAGTTTCTCCAGCCTCTGCCAGTGGCGGTCCTTCATGGCAGGGTTGGCCATCATCTCAAGGAGGGGGCAGGTCTCATTGAAGTCGTCAATCTTCTTCTTGAGGTCATTGAAGGCTTCCCACTCCTTCAAAGCTTTGGGAAGCTTGCGACACCTTCAGGTACATACGTATGTACATAGGTGGGTACAACCATGCAATGTGGCATTAACAGGATGTATGTACATGTGATGTCATACAACACCAGGAGGAGCAACAACGAACTAACCATATACAGATTGCTTAAATACATGCTCACCTGTTCTGGAAGTCCAGAAGTTCGCTGTTGATTTTCTCGATGTCCACTTCCTGCCATAAAACATCATAGTACCCATCGACACTATCCATTACTAGATTGTACAGTTGGTACAGCTTCTGCAGGAGGTTGAGCTCCTTCTTGATGCGGTGGAGTTCACTGTAGTCAGTCACAGGGAGACCAAACAGCCTCTCCCCATCTGAGAATGTTTGGTACTTCCTCCAAAGGTCATCAAAGCGTGCTTGGTAGATGCCCAATCTCTCTGAGGCCTCCTGTGGTGCAAGGCCCTCCACCATTGGCCCTTCACTGGTGTAATCAGTGACAAATGTGTAACTGTCCATGGCAAACTGCTCCACATTGGTGTGCAGTGTGCCCTTGAACTGAATCTGGATGTCAACCATACTGGAGGATATGTGTTGCTGCATGAGATTGGAAGAAGATGCGCACACTTGTTACTGTACTAGTAAGTTGCAGGAAAATCACTGCAAACTGTGCGCACAGTAGGTGCTATGTAAAGTGGTCATGACCTGCACTGTGTACTGGCACGTGCGTGCATGGTCACTAGACAGTGAAACTGTGCCTATTCAGACATGGCATATTGCTGGGTAAATATGTGCGATAACTGTATTCATGTTACATGTGCTCACTGCGAGAGTATTGAGTTTCTCCCAGGCATATCGCAGTGTGTCCACTCTCTCAGTCTCCTCCCTGGCAACATGAATCTGGAACTTGTTCAAGAGGGCATATGACTCCTGCACACCAGAGAGAAATAAGGTCCTTCACTAAACTAATGCAGCACACTCACACACCACACAGTACACATGCCCCATCACCCCCACCCCCCCCCCCCCCCCCCGAGTACTGTTACAGCTCTGGGCTTACTTCAATTGGGCCAAGAGAGAGATCAATTGTAATTTCATTCTCCCTCAATTCCTTCTGAGCTGCCATTGTAACACGAATATCATCCAGGTCCTCAATGGGACGACTGAGCCGCTTAGAAAGGTCCTCTATCTGGTCCAGGGTGTCCTGCATCACCTGGCGATACATCTCATTCATCCGGCGACCCAGGGCAACCTTCCATCCTTTAGTTTCAGCACAAAGTGATATCTTAAGGTTATCTGGTGGGCCCGAACAAGGAAATTGTAATAATACAATGTAATATAAGAACCTACTACCTGAAATGCACAAATTTTTGCTGACATATTTATATGTACCTGTTTTGAGTGCAATGGGGCCTGCCACCACGCTGTTTGGCTCATCCATGATCAGGACCTCTTGATCTTCATATTTTCGCATCTCAGCTTCAAACTCAGAAATCAGTGGCTTGGTCTCCATGAACTCTTTGAGCCTCACGTCTCTGTCCACAGTCCACAGCTCCTGGTACTTGTTGAACTGCTCCAGTGCCTCTGTCACCAGTCTCTTGCTGGAGGTCACGGTGGTGGAGAGAAAGGACACCAGCTTGGCCACCTCCTTGTTCTCACTCACCAAGCGGTGAAAGTTCTTGAGTTGTTTTCCCGGTGGGGTGGCCTCCTCAACTTGTGTCATGTTGCCCTTGCTGCTTCGAGCCGCCAGGATGCTGGGCTGATTACGATCTGGCTTCAGTAATGAGCGATTCTGTCCCCACAGGTATACTCGCTTGTAGGTGCACAGGACAATCTGGACAATGTTATTGACGGCAGTTTGAATCTCCTCCAGACTGGGCTTCATGAGCAAGGATGGGATTGCTAGGGTTGCACTGGCTTCAAACACGGGTTGGTGCTCTTTCTTCTGTTCCTCAGACAGCTCTGTGTAACCAAGTGCACTGGATGCATTGATACGCTTCCTCAGATTCTCCAAGGTAGTGCGGGTGAGTTTGACTAGGGCATCAAGGTTCTGGTGGCAGAAGAACTCCCTCAAATAGTTTGCCTCCTGCTGCATCTCACGCCATAGCTGTCTTCTCCTCAGGGCTGAGGCCTCTCCGGGATAAAAATGTACCTCTTGTCGAGCCATGCTCGTAGCTGTTGAAGGAGGTTTCCTTTGCATATCTTCCTCTTCTTCTGCAAGAGCCTCACCCTCTCCCCAACTGAGGAGGAGTGTGGTCAGGTCAGTGACAGCGTTCTCAACGTGGACTACCTTTGAGTCCAGTCTGGTACTGGCCTGCTGACAGAGCTCCTGACATATACACATATTGGACAGGAGATAATATGCAAAGTAATCAAAGTACAGAAAATTGTGTGAGTTTATTGCTAATGCCGAGCAATAGTATGCATGTACTGGCCTTTTCGTTAGTTATGTACGTAAAGTATACAGTAAACATATTGTACAATTACAATAATTATTGTGATACTGCATTCATTGTGCCTGTCATGATATTGGGCATGCAGTGGAAACAGCAGAACTGACAAGACAACCCAATTCCTAACTGTACACTGTGGGTGGACACTGAGGATGTCTAGGGATGTCTCAACTGAGCTGTCCTTGGGGTGGTGATCCCAAGCAATTGTTAAGGGTTGTTAAGGGTTGGGTGTGCTTGGCTATATGTGTTGGGTTCTATATATAACATTTCTTTTCCACTTCACAATGTTACTATTATGATGAATTTCCTGGTATCCATCTTAATGCTTCATTGATAGCTGTTTTCACATCCTAAATTAAAATTGTCAAGTAGCTATAGATATTGCGTGCACCTAGACACATACCTCTGTTCGAGAGACAAGTGACTGAATGGTCCACTGTTCGCCATCTGGAAGCTTGCAAAGGGACACTTCACCCATATTCTGCAGTGTGCTGCTGATGCGGTGCTCAAGAATCTCATTTGCCCTACTCAAAACAAGCTGGAGTTCCTTGAGAGCTTTCCTCACAGATGCAACATAGTTAGAGATGTTGAGGGAGCCCCATGTGATCGCAGTGAGGCCCTGCTCAACCACCACGTTGACCTTCTGCAAGTGTGGCACCATCAGCTGCTCAACCACAGAGGGGATGGTAGCCTTCACTTCACTGTACTCTTGAAGGACGAGCTATACGAAAAGGATTCGTACAAATTCATACATATGTTTAATAAATACAAGAGATGACACTGAGTGGGTGGATAGTACACGGTATGTATGTGTGCATGTATATACGTATGTCCATGGAGCAGAGTGGTAACATACTTTGACGTTGTTATAGTTGGTGACGATGGCTTCACGCCTCTCGACCAGCCTCATGGCCAGTGGGGGGATGTCCAGCCCCATCCGCTGCAAGTGGACAGCCTCCTTCAGTAGCTGGAACACTGACTGATCAAAGTTGATGTGCAGGCTGCCTGTGCTGGGGTGCCGCACTAGGAGGGTCACACCTAGACCAGATGCATAGCTTCCAACCTACGTACATAATAATTTTATATATCAGATTGATGTAAGCCCTATACGTATATCTCTGATCAAACTTGCAAGGTCAGATGTGATCAAAATTGCAGTAGCTATGTATTCTAACTTAGGCCAAAATAGGAGTCATGATTGTGGTACTATGGCACATGTAATAGCTACACCACATACAAGTATTGTGCACATACCTCTGCCACCCACGCTTGGTGATACAGCATCTCATACTCCACAAGGACCGCAGCCAACTTGTTGTATCCCTTGAAGGCCTTCCTGGAGGAAGCAGTCTTCATCATCTCTGGGAACTCCTGGAACAGCTGCATGCACGGAAGGGAACCACACATGAATTAGTACATACATTTCTTAAACATGCACACCATATACCCATAAGGAAGTCAGGCTCAAATAGAGGCACGGTGTCAAGAGTAGTGATTCTTTTATAGAGGCTGGGTCTGGATTAGTGGCTGGGTTCCCTGAGGTGCGCGCTTTAAGTAGAAATCAAATGCAGAGTGATGCGTGGCGACTGACTGGAGACCTCGCTGCTATAGCAATGTCCAAAAGAATTCACACTACATGCTTCTTCCTCCTGCCGTATGTATGAAGCAAGTGCAGAGGATCCACAAAGAAGCCAGTGTGAGTGAGATGGTTGTCTTTAGACCAGATCGAATTGAGAATGTAGTGACTTCTCACAACTTGTGCATACTAGCTATAGGAAGAGTTCAGCATGCGTGGGTCTCGACAGCAGCCATGTGTAATGACAGATTTTTATAGGAAACATGGCTAGGTATCAGTTCATTTGGAATAGATTTTAATAGAAGCCAGGCCCGAATGGAGGCTGAGTAAAAAGCCTCTGGAAAGATATAGAGGCCCCAGGCCTCTATTTGTGCAAATACAGACATACAGTACACGCATGAATACACAAACTATGTCACACCCCAAGGTTGCTCAGGATGTGCAGCTGTCATCATGCATGCCGAATTTGCCCCCCAGAACCAAAACAGCAACCAAATTGGTTCCCGGGGGAACCAATTTGGTTGCTGAATTTGGTCCCCCCTGACCATTTTGGTTCCCCCTCACATCCAAACACAAGAACCAACTTCAAATGCTCCCCCCTCAATTGCTGCTGGGAGAAGTACAGTAAGACCATACTGAGAAGAAATAATTATAACCAATAGAACTGAAACAAAGAAGTCAAAGAAATCAATATAAATTTTGGTCAGGACCATAAACCACAAAACCAGGTATTGTTAATAGTGTTAGTAAGATTAAGTGACACCCTACAACTTTCATGGTACCACTCTAAGCATGCAGTACACTGATACAGGTCATCTTCTCCAACCACCCAGATTCCCCTGCAAACACAATCGGCACTTTCTAACTCCCTCTCTATCACTCTGTTTTTCTTGAACTTCAGCCTCTTTGTTGTAGGGAAAGGATCCATCCTCTTTGCTTTCAGGCAGTGTCTGAGGTGTTTCCTCATAGCTCTTTGGTCGAATGTTACGTAGTGTGGCAGGGTCTTGGCCATGGGCCAGAGCCACAGCAAAGGCGATGATGGCAAACACCCCACAGTCCGACCCGCCAGTCTGCTGCTGCACACAAACTTTTGTCATAGTCATCCTTGGCCTCAGGGACTGGAGTATCATACGTAGCTAGCTGCTTCCTCACTGTTGTGGACACTTCATCTTTTGCCAAACTATCAAATATCTCTACTTCACCACTTCAGCACTTACGGTTTGATGCACAAATCCAGTGGCAGTCATCATGAATAATCTGAACAAAGCTTTCCGACACAGACTTCCACGTCTTCTTTTCCTTCAGTACATTAGTAGACTGGGGCCCATTCTGGCCTAGGAAACTGCTTCTTCAGTAAGGATTGGGCTTGATTGATTACGTCACAGCTTAGCCAGTGGTCATCTTTTAGTTCTTCTAGTTCATCATTCAGCTCCATTGCATCAGCATGGTGTACCACATCATCATCCACCAGATCTACAGCAATGACTTGTCAGATGCATGAAATTGTTTACCTCGCGCAGTGACTGTGCAACACCACATGCTTCCTTGGTTGGAAGCACCTTCACCCACAGGAACTTGGTGAAATAGTCCAACACAGTCAGGACAAACTTGTTTCCACTGGCAGATGAGGGCGAGCACGGTCCAATGAAGTCTATGCCCTGGTGATGCCATGGAGACTTCACTGGGACAGGATGAAGCTCTGGCCTGGCAGTGCTGACTTTTCTATTCATCATTTGGCAGTGATTGCACTTGGTCACCTGGAAATACGGAGTGGACAGCAAACATCAAATACTACATTGTAATGCATATTATTTAGAATGCATTGAAACGAACCAGATCTTCTGCATCTTTGAACATTCCTTTTAAATAGATCCTCTCTCTCACTCGGTTGAAGGTCTTTACTCCAAAGTGCCCTGATGTTGACTCTGAATGACACATGTCCAAAATTTGCTTTTGCTCTTCTCTATACTCTGTACAATATGAACTTCTGCCTTGTCCTTCTTCTTGTATACAATGTCCATGCCTCTCACCATGGCCCTGTCTGCTCTCTTTCAAACAGCTCGCTTCATGTTTTTGGCCCATCCTTTAGGATACTTGTAGTTTTGCCCTTTAGATGCTGCAACAATGTAACTGATTGCTTCCTCCAATATTTCGTCTTCTTTATCCGTAGCCTCGCTCATTTCACCTTCTCAATTGAATTCGTTCGATGAAACAACGGTTACACCTTTATATACTTGGTGCGGGCTCGACCATTCCCTCTATTTTTAATGGTGGGAATGGGGGGGGGGGGCTTTTTCGGCAAGGCAGAACTGATACAGCAAGCGCGTTGCCGTTTTAGGCCCAGGGAACTAATACGGTGGGGGAACGTTTACGGCATGACACAGCCACTCACTTCAATAGGAGAGGATATCCTCCTGTACAGCTGCCTGACCCATGCAATCCTCCCAGACACTGGGGGCATGCCACGAGGCAGAGGGGGGTTCTCCTTATTCTTGTTGTACATTTTCTGCACAAATTCCAAGTCTCTCATGAACATGCCCAAAATGGTCTCAAAACACCCTGCTATGTCCAAGCAAGGCAAGCGGAGTCTGCAAATATAAGAGAGGTAGCAATATTGGGATGGAGCAGGGATGTACCTACAATGAGAGCTCTGCATGCTAAGCAAATGTACGTACCTATCAAACCTCTTGAGGTAGTGCAGAGCAGTCTCCACAATGGGGATCCTTTCAAAGGTGCGGGCCATGTGAACCTGCAACTGAGCCTGAATGAAGTACAGAGTTATTCATATATCTGAAGGCAATTTCATCTCACCTTGAAACAGGTTTACAGCATACAAGTACTGTCAAAAGAGGGCACCTTAAACAATCCACAGGCAACTTAATGCAATAATGGCTAAATCTATATGCATACATGCATGATGCAGGGTGAGTCACTGCTTTGGACAATGTATGTTTTCCTTCTCACATTGAGGTCGGTCAGCTGGCGCTGGAAGTCATCGTAGTCAATGTCAAAGTCAGCCTTCCTGTGTTCCAGGATGTCATAAGGTTTCTTCTTCAGAGCAGTGACCAGGACGTTGAACCTTTGGCTGAAGGTGTCCATGCCGTCGAGTTGGGAGAGGGAGAGGACATCGTAGGTGGCCACTGTGTTCAGCAGTTTGGTCAACTTTTCCAGTCTGTGTGAAGTTGTGTGAAAAGCATACAGCATGTGTCACATTCATTGCAGCAGTACTTAGAGTGTAATCTATATAGGATCATTTGCAAATGAAGATGAAACTGACAGACAGTGATGAAACCGACAACTACGAAGCTTGCTTGGTAAAGATGACCACAAGGAGGAGGAAGGTTACAAAGGACAACACTATGAGGAAAAGGATGATCTGGATGACAATGACATTGTGCCTTTCTGTCAGGACAGGGTGGACAAGCAAGAGAGGGTGGGGTGTGGCATGAAGGTTAACACCAGAAAGATGAGAAGGTATGATAGTGCCAAATTTTGAGTTCAAAGAAATGTAAGGCACTCCAAGGGCACAGAAAGGCCACCCACTTGATGTGGCTGAGTCTTGACCGAGCAAGCTAGCATACGTAGATGTACCCTGTGTCATAGTTGCCCACCTACATAAATACTACATACGTACACACTATGCAATACTCTATAAATTAGTTTGTATACCCCACAGCTCACCTGATGCAGAAAGTGTTAAATTTCCCAAATATGTACATTTCAGAGAAGTCAAAAGGCCTTTCATCTGGGCTGTTTGCCACTTTGGCCTTGGTCCTCTCATAGCACTGCTGGTACTCCCTGTTCAGCACCCGGCAGTCTTCCAGCTTCCTCAACACCACCTCCCTATCCTGCTCCCACACCTTGTGGTCACCACTGTCTGTGATGTACGCCCTACAGGCTGTGATCATCTGATTGGTCACCTTCACCAGCAGGGCCGTCATACGCTCAGAGGTGTTGTAGTACCTCGAGTAGGTGTTGATCATGCGGATGGCGTTCATTAGACCTGGGATGCTATCCAGCATGGACACCTGCACACCAAACATACAATGTCATACACAAATGCTATCTATACATACATTCATATTTCAAAGCCTCACTAAATTCCTTCTGCCTTCATCATTACTATGCGTGTATGTACATTCACACAGTCAGCACTCACGGGGTTGCATTTGTACAGTGGCTCTGCATACTTCTCAATTGTATATAGGAACTTCACGTTGTCCTTGGACTCATTGGTGCCGTCAGTGATACGCGCATCCAGCTCTTTCCATGTCTAGCAAAGCAGCAGGCATGCAATATAAGTGATATCACACAACTATGTATTTAATTGTGTATACAAATTTAGCACAATCATAATACGTACCTTCAGGGTCTTTGATTTTGCAGCCACCAAAATGGCCACTGCTGTCCTGCACTGCGGGGTCTTGAGGCTCTTTGTGAGGGAGTCAAACTTTGCAAGCCGCTTCTTCCAGTGCTCCAGCTCAGCTCGTGGTCCCACCGTGTCAGCTTCCCTTCTCATCTGTTCAGATTCTGTTAAGATCTAAACAGATATTCACAGCGATTAGTTCTGAAACATATGACAAACCAACATCAGTGCAATCAGCTGACAAAGGCTGGGGCCTCAATGACCTATCCTGAGAACAGGTCATTGAGGTTTCCTTATTGGCTACACATTCTCAGAGGTTCACCAACTGCCAAATTAATAGCCATTTCAATACAATTAACGTACACATAAGTCACCATATCATCACAATAGTAATCATTGATTTACAGATCAATTGTGCTGATCTTGAATTAACAAACTGACACAATCAAATTTAAAATATGGTTCCAAATCAGTCCAACTTTATCTAACATGTACACACGTGTTTAAGGTGCACGTAGGTAGCACCATGCATGGGCAAGCAAGCTTGCCATGTGTGCCCACCTGCTCGATCTCTGCACACCACTGTTGCACCATCCTCTCAACCACCTCCATGAGCTCACTGTTCCCAGCTGCTCCCATTAGCTGTGCTGAAGTGGTGAAGTTCTTTGGGTCAACTCCTTCCAGTACTGACAGCTCCACCACATCAGAGATACTGGCTCGAGCATTGGCCAGCACCGATACAAAACTTGAGAGCTTTGTGAGAAACTCTGTCTTCATCTGTTGTCCCTTTGTGTCTTCTGACAAGCTACCCCAATTCTTCTGTCTTCTCAAGGCAGGGATGAAGATGGTAGAGAGGAGGGTCTCAAATGCCTCCAGGATGCCACCGCCATTTGACTCCAATATACCAAAGTTCACCTCCTGAAAGTAATGGGAGCATATATACGCATGTAGTGCCAGGAAGTGAATGGCACAAACCTCCTTGTAAATAGTACGCTTTTCTGCCAGGTGGTTTGCCATGCCCTTAGAGACACACTGCGCACCATCCCTACATCTGCCCTTGTTTTGGAGGCAACATTTTTACCCACCCTTATAATGTGGAATGAACCACACACAGAACCACATTAGGGAGCTAGAGGAGTACGTTAGCCAATACATGTAGTGATTGTGTGCATGTGAGCAAAGACACACTCTGGGCCATGAGCTCCTGCAAGTGCAGCTATGCATGGCAGTGACATTGAAGTGGTGACTCCCCCAACCAGACATGTCTAGATCTCCTTTATAAACATGCACCCTCGACTGTTAGACATTCCCACATCTTATCTTTGCTATACCTGTTAATTCTGATGACTGCAAACAACTTTCCACACGATTCATGCTATATTTTCCAGACAAGATCTGTCCTCCAAACTATATAACCACCCACGCATGACAGTGACATCTTGTGTATTGGCAAATTTACGCCAAACCACATGCACTAGATAGTAATCAATATCTGATGATACTCAGCTGTTGGTGAGAGGTAGTGACAGGTGTTGATGGAGTTGTTAGCATGTTTGTGTGCATGCATGGTCTTGTACTCACATCAGCAATGTTGCTTGTTGTTAATGTTTTGGTAGTTGTCTTTAGGAAGAAGAGCCCAAGCCCTGGAAATGCCTCCTTGGTGCCGTCTGTCAGATACAACCTCCTTTTACCACCTGTCAACCTTCCACCTGTACACAAACAATACATGAATCGTGAAACCAGGGCGAAGGCAAAAGCAATATCAGTAAATGTTATAGACATAATTGGCATTCTCAATTATTCAGCTCATGCATGAAGTCACTGGCTGCATGGTGCGTTAAGATGCCATGCACAGCACAGAACAAGTCAAGTGTAACAATAACCTTCATCTGGCACAGGTTTCCGATCTTCATAATAGTACAGTAGGCACTGTCTTCCACTGAATGTAAAGAACTCTTCCATCTGCTCGAGCTACAGAGGAAGCATACGTCACAGAGTACTTGTTAAAATGCGCGTAAAGACAAGGTGCACACACGGCGGCGCAGTGCCTTTGATCGCTCTCTCCTACTCGTCCTCTTTGTACACTCACCTGGTCGCCTTCAAGGAAGGATTCCTCCACTTCCGATTGGCTCATGGTGAGCTTGGTGCACAAGAGACAAGCGATGTAGACATGTCTCGCGTCCATGGAGGCTCGTTTCGTTTCACGCTCCTCTTTCAAATTTTGCTGCAGAGGAAGAAGCAGAAGAGAGTCCCAAGCAGTTAGACAACGGGGCGACAGGTTCCGAACGCACATCTTGCTTGCCCGGCCGATCTGCATGAGACGGGACGCACCTGTTTATCCTTGACGCTGTCGCTGGAGACAACTGTGTGCACTCCCTTTGGGACCTGGCCCCTTCTGACATGCTTCCTAGCATGCGCCACCTTCGTGGTCGGTGCCGAGGGAGACAGATCAGCCATCTCGCCGCGCCAGCCCCGGAGGCGCTGGAAGGTGCAACAGGACGCGCTGGCGGTCGGCAATACTCCAGCGATTGATGCTGCGGAAACTAGACCAGAACAGGTGGTTAGGGCGTTCTATTAGTTAGAGTAGAGGCGCACACGATCAAGAAGCACTTAAAATTGCTCTGTACGTCGGGGCGCGCGTCGGATTAAGTATTCTAACACATTCGATCGCTATGGGATCGGCGGGGCGGGGCTTACAGCGCGCGTGGTCAGCTGAGGGATTGCATCAGCTGGTGTGTGCACGTCAAAATGGCCGACGACGATGTGAACCCAGAAACACTGGTCAGCCCTCTAGCTATGAGGTATCTCTACACATAGAGACAGTATTTCCATGTACAATTTGTTGGTACCACTAGGTTGCTGATCTGAAGGGCAGAAAGAAGAAGAAGAAGCCCAAGATCAACCTTGAAGAGGCCACGGAGCAGTTGGTTGAGCTTGCTTCAAAATTTGAGAATGTCGACATTTCCGAGCCTTCGGTACCTTCAGAGCCTGCACAAGATGAGGACTTGGATGCGTTGGTGTGTGATTTGGCATTCCATGTGCTTCTTGCCAGCTTGGTGTGTTAGGCAGTTTTAATGGCGCCTTATTTAGATGAATGACTTGAAGACAAAGAAGAAGAAAAAGAAGCCGAAGAAGTCAACCGACCTGCTGCCGGATGAAACAGGGCCAGCTGCTGCGGACACAGTTCAGCCCAGCTCCACTGACCATGTTGTAGCCGAAGATCCTGATGCGGACACTTCTGAGCTAGGTATGTTGCCGGCGTAGGTATTAACTGGCAGTCCGGTTTGTGTGGCTAGGGACCATGGCATAGGGAACAATATTCTGGTGGAAGTCATGTCAAAAGGCCAGAGTGAGAAGGGATTGTCATTCTGTGTGTCGGGTTGCACAGAGTGTGTGGACTATGGGAGGAAAGGGAACCACTGTATAAATACCACCACAGAGCATTTCTGTCACAGACTTTGTGTCTGTGAATTTGTTTCTAGCAGAATTAGTGGTTCCTTATCCCCACTTAGTCCATCCCTATACCACGTGAGTAGTCAAAGTCGGCATTATGAAGGAATGCAGTGTTCTGTTGGCAGTTCACTCTGTGTCCTGTCAATGCACTAGTGAGGACACTAACGGCTCACCTCATGTGCTGCCACATGCTAGCAGGGGGAGGGATTCAAGGAAGGGAATGTGTGTGGTCATGACCATTTACATGTGTGTGTGTGTGTGTTCTGCCACAGGTGATCTGGGGATGGAGCTAATGGGAAGAAAGAAGCCAAAAAAGAAGGACAAAACTGTTACAGTGCGTATTCTTTGTACATACGTAGCTCACATTGCTCATCTCCAACCTCACTCACTTAGACATGTATTATGTCTCTCTGTTAGATCTCAAATGTGCCTGTTGAAGAACCAGGTGCCGCGGCTGAGGGAGATGCGCTTGCTGTGTCAGCATTTCTCACTACAGAGGACTTCTCTCTTCCGAAGAGAAAGAAGAGGAGACGCCCAGTAAGGCTATGAATGTCATTAGTTGCTAGACCTGGATGTGTTGTACAAAGGGTTAAACTGTTATCCTATTTGATACTTGTCTAATCCCATCACCTGTGGAGTTCCCAGACATGGGTGCTGTAGACAGACGGCTGCAGGGGTTGGGCCACACTAGACACGAACAAGTGACAAGTTCCGTTGTACTATTTACATGGATGTGTAGTATTGTGTATGAAATGTACCTTCCTGTTGCTCCATTTCACATAAAGGCATCCATGCAGAATTATGATGGCAGTGAATGTATTAGAATTGACTATAATTCTCTTGTGCTTCCTTGCAGAATGTAACCTTTGAAGGATTTGACATTAAAGACGTTGAAGCAGCCGATGGGCTAGCTGGTAAGACTGGAAACAGCCGTCTTCATGTGTAGAGAAATATATACATACGTAAAACGTGTTGAAAGAGTGTGAACAGTAGAAATAGTGAGCAAGAAACTCAGCAACCACCATAAACTTAATGGGAGTAAGTAGAGCTTTTGTGCAAGCCAGGTGTGCAGATACGTAATGTGGTGTGTCTGTGCCATTGTTTGTCACATGATGCGTGTGTCTGGAGGCATGCAGGGTGTTCACACTGCTTGGCAAAGTGATTTCAAAGTGGTTTGAAACTGGTTTGACACATTTTCACTTGTAATGAAACTGATTTAGACCTAACTCAACTTGCAATGTGAGTTGAAACATTTGAAACTGGTTTATCTCTTGTGTTATTGACACAATGGCAGTGAAGTGTGTTCATGTATGGTTCATATAATATGTAATTGTATATGTGTAAAGTGGCTAGTTACTTTCATGTACTGTGTGTGGGTGCTCTGTACATCCTCTGCAGGTGATGCACTTCCTGATGATGATGACATTGACCAGGCCCAGAGACAGAAGATGCCATGGCTGGGTTCGGACCGTGACTACACTTATGAGGAGCTGCTGGATAGAGCCTTCAAGAGAATTATGCACAACAACCCCAACATGGCTGGAGGTCGGCAGAAGCTAGTTATGAAGCCTCCACAGGTCATACGAGCAGGAAAGAAGACGTCATTTGCTAACTTCCCAGATATCTGCAAGATGTGAGTGGACGATCTGTACGAGTTGTTCCCAAGTACTTGCTGGTTGTATTCATTCTTGTATGGTGTGTGAATCTGTGTGTTTGATATGTGCCTTGGGTGTGGGTGGTGTATGTGTGGGTGAGTGTGAAGTGTGTGAGCACTGTACAGCAGAGACGGACACTGGAACACTATGTTGTGTCGATTCTCTCTCCCCCACCCCACTCTTCTTTGTCTGAAGGCTGCACCGTGAGCCCAAACACTTGATGGCATTCCTGATGGCTGAACTGGGGACAAGTGGGTCCATTGATGGCAGCAATCAGTTCATCATCAAGGGGAAGTTCATGCAGAAACAGGTGGAATCAGTGCTCAAGAAGTACATCAGTACGTCCTTGTGTGCATTGCAGCTATTTGTGTGGCGTGTACATTGGAGTAGGGTAGAAGGGGGTGAAGTGTCCTTTCACACTTGTGCACACACACACATGCACGCACACACGCACACACACACACATACACACACAGCGCAGTAATACAGGTTGTAGCTGCTACTGTTACTGGCCATATATGGAATATATCATGCTGTACCCCAAAGAGCAGGAACACTTGTTCACACCACAGTCCAGCTAGCAGAGTGCACACAGCATGACATGACTGTAGTGTTGTCCCACTGCTCCTCCCCCTCCCTGCCCCGCCCCCTACAGAGGAATATGTCACATGTCACACCTGCCGTTCCCCTGACACGATGCTGCAGCGAGAGAGCCGACTCACCTTCCTCCAGTGTGACAGCTGTGGCTCAAAGTGCTCTGTGCAGAACATCAAGAGCGGCTTCCAGGCGGTGACCAGCAGTAGAGCACAAATGAGAGTCAAGCAAACTTGAGTCCTCTTCCAATTCTAATCTCATTGGCCTTGCTGCTGTGTAAACTTACCTGTTGTAGTACAAGTGCATATTCTTGTGTAATATCTGACAGTCAGCACTTTACTTTCACATGTAATTGCTCAGTATTGATTTTGCCCCTGTACACACACTTGGTGTTAATGTTTTGGCAAATTGAAAGTATTGACCAAAGAGTTGTGAAATTGTGAAGTCACTATGCTATTGAAGTGCACATGAGTAGTGATATGAAGTGTGTGTGCTGTAAGAATGCAATCAAGAATCGAAGTGACATAAATGCAATATAGTGGTTTTATGCTTTATGTCTCACTGCATGGTATCTATCTATCACAAAGCACAGTAGCTATCCATATGACATTATGCATATCAGTTCCTCTGGTAGCTGCAGCAGTGTCTCCTGTACGTAATCAAATTGGTATACCCATCGTTGCCTGCTTGTTCCTTACAGAGGATGACATGCAGCTTACAGAGCATTCAAAGCATTTCTAAAGCCCCGTGTCTATTGGTCCAGCCAGCTCAGCAAAATTATATAAAATCAACCCTAACCCTAACCCTAACCCTAATACTAAATAATTTATACAGGATATAATATCGCAACCTACAGTGTTGTTTTATATAATTTTGCTGAGCTGGCTGCCGGACCAATAGCCATTCGGTTTCTAAAGCTTGATCTTGCGTACACTATACCTTTACTTAGTGACTAATGGTAGGTGCTGCACCTAAAGCTATCCATTAGCTAAAGACAGTGACCAGCTATAGCTAAGCATAGATCCATCTATGAGCTAAGGGACATGGTGAATCTGCATTAAGCTTGGCTAATCCATAAGATCTATGGCTAATCACGCCGCCGCAAATTGCAACCCGTTTTCCGCCATGTTTGACCTCACTGCTAAATTTAGATACGACGTAATGAATTGCGAAGAAGCAGGGAATTCACTAGTCTCGCGACTGACACGTAGCCACACTAGCGAGTCAACGACTGTGTAGCCTAATTCGTGAAGGAATACTATGGCAGGTTAGTGTCTTGTTGAACCGCTCCTGCTAATTTTAGGTTGCACGGGTAGCCAGCTAATTTGCTAATAGACATTAAATAATGTGATGGGTATTTCTAGGAACGTAGTGGCTCGGAACAACGTTTGCTGAGAATTGTTGACCTGTGCCTTCTTTCTGCTGTCTTCATATTCAGGTCTTGATGTAGTGGATGATTTAAGGGCTTCCCTGCCCAAGCCGACACCCCCAGATCCATTAGTACAGTCCATAGCTAGAGACGCCGGTGCACCTACTCTGCCTGTAGCCCAGCAGGTCGCCTACACAGGCCATGTCCCTCGGAGTTATCAGGTAGAACTAGCCAGACCAGGAGTGGAAGGAAAGAGCTACATCATCTGTGCTCCAACAGGATCTGGGAAGACAGCCGTGGCAGCATTCGTTATCTGTGAGCACCTAAAGAGGAAGCAGGGTTTGGGGAAGGCTCGGGGGAAGGTGTTGTTTCTGGTGAATAAGGTCCCTCTTGCTGAGCAGCAGAAAAGGGCAATAGAGGGCAGTGTTGAGGGCATTAACATTGCAGCCCTGACAGGGAATTCAGAAGCTACACTGCGAACAATACTGGACAACAATGATATTGTTGTGTGCACTGCTGGTGTCTTCCTCAATGCTCTAACGGAGACTGCATGTGAGTATCGTGTCAAGTGGGATGAAGTCAGCCTTCTGGTGATTGACGAGTGTCACAGCACAAAGAAGAATGTACCATATGCTGCGATCATGGTGAGCTACTTGAAGAAGAAGTTTGGCAGAAAGCAGCATGCTCTTCCTCAAGTAGTTGGTCTAACAGCCACTCCAGGTGCAGGAGATTCAAAACGGCCAGACTTATTTTCAGCTGTGGACCACATGGTGAAGTTGTGCGCACACTTGAACGCGTCAGGTGGCATCAAGGTGGTGGAAGAAAACAGGCAAGATTTATGGAAGTACACTCAAATGCCAGCGATGACGTTGGTACGCACTTCTGCACGACAAGGGGAGACAGCATTTAAGAATATAATAATGCAAACCATGAAGAAAATTGAAGGCAGCATTCAAGAGCGGTGTGAGCAACCAAAATCATCTCAGGGGTATGAGATGTGGGCACTCCAGCTTATCAATGGCATTAAGCTAAGAGAGAGGGATCCAGTTCGTTTTAGGGATAAGCTATCTGCCTTGAAGCACCTCCGCTGGTATGCAGTGGCATTGCTCATTTATGAAGATCTGAATGAATTACACACCTTAAAGGTTCTAGAGAATGAGCTGAAGGCAGACATGCCTCTTGATGCACAGGCCACGCCCTTTGAGAAGATACTGGAAGGTTACTACCATGAAATTGTTTCGGTTGGCCAGCAAGAACAGAATGATAGCCCTATACTCAAGCGACTAGCTGATCTACTTGCGGATGAGTTTAAAAAGAATTGTGCTTGCCAGGGTATTTTGTTCTGCCGTACTAGGCACCACGTGAGCTGCCTGTGTGAGTGGATGAAGACCCATTCCCATCTACAGGCAGTGAAAGCAGGAGCAGTTACTGGGCACACACGAGAAGGGCAACTTGGAATGAGTATGGCTGAACAGACACAGGTGATAGATGACTTTCGTAATCGTAAACTCAACCTTCTTGTTGCCACGACAGTCCTTGAGGAAGGGATTGATGTACCAGCATGCAACTTGGTCATTCGACTACATGTGACCAATGAGATTGCTCGCAAACAGGCACATGGTTGAGCAAGGGCGGAAGACAGCCAGTGTTTCACAATCCTCACAGCTGGGTCAAAGAGGGAGTTCCAGGAACTTGAGAACAAAGAAAGAGAGAGCATTGCCGAGTGCGCCATGTACTATCTTCCAAAGGGAGACCACCTTGAGACAAAGATGGCTGAGTACCAGATGGAACTGTTGGTGAAGAAACAAACTGAGATGACTCTGTCTGCTAGCAAGAGAGGGCAGAATGATCCAGCATTGGTGAGACTTTTGTGTGGACACTGTAGGATCTTTGCCTGCATGGCCACAGATGTCAAGACCATCAATTCACAGTACGTTGTGCCTACGGTGGAATTCAAAAGTAAGTTTGATTCTCGCCCGCACCACATGGTGGAGATGATTGATAGGATGAAAAAGACTCAGAAGATAGCCTGTGCCAATTGCAACACAGACTGGGGAGTTCATTGTGAGTGGACTAACTGTGGGCTATCATTCCCAGTGCTGAAATGTAGGTACTTTGTGTTTGAGATTGCTGGCCGGAATGTGACCTTCAAGAAATGGAAGGACATCACCTTTGCCCTTGAGGAATATTGTTTGTATGGAGGAGTACTGGATGAATCTGACTGCGATTCAGATTAACAGCATATGTGCAGTCATTAACTTGTCGTTTCTTAAAACATTGACAGGTGCAATATGTCTCTTTGTGCATTATTAGTTATATTATTGTAAAATAATGTTTCACTTGAGCGTGTACCAGGTTCTGAAGCGAAACGTACGTCCATCCATTGTGTAGTGGCAGTCCTTCAAGTACCGCCCTTGAGGTGGAGACGCAGACTCTTTTGGAAGACATTATAAATATTTAATGAGGAAGGAATGAGGAACGCAGTGGTAGTGTTGGGGTTGGCTGCCCTTAGTGACAATTGACTGCTGCATGCATGCACGCATAATTGCATTCAATCCTGATTTATAGGGTGTGGTAGATGAATCCTTTAGTCAGTTATATTAATTTTTCTTCAGGTAACTATTGTGAGGAAGGAGATACAGTGAATTTAACCTTAGTTTGTGATCATGTTTGGAATAATGTTTGATTCTGACTTAGTTCAAAGCAATGAATTCTCCATAATCGCCTACATTGTGTGTGTACGCTAAACCTTTACCATTACAGCAGGGATTTCTCTTTGATGATGGCTCTGTTGGGCTTTGTGTGGAGGATATGGGTTGTACAAAGCTGGGTAATAGGTGATTTAGCCCTAAGAGCTTGGTGACTGGTGAATTCGTTTCTCCTCAGTAGGTGGCGTGTTCTGTAAACTTTCCTCTTCCAAAATAACCTGCACTTTCATGCAATACTCGACTGCCACAAGTCCCTTTTATACTAACTCAGTATAATTATGGTGTGGTGTGCACAGAGCATCTGATGGAGTTTTCACCATCCATTATATGCCTGCATGTCACTTAGTAAGATTTAAAATGGCTGCACACGTTAATGTAGACCATAGCTACAATACATGCATGCATGTGGTCAAGTTGCATAGTACTATTAAACTTGTATATGTGAACAGTATAACTATCTTATAAAAATAAAAGCTATATGCAGTGCACTCCTACAGCTTGCATGCAAGCAGGAAATCCATGATTTCATACTGTAGTCTTGTGTGGGGATACCACCTCATCTGTAATTACAATTGCATAATACTCTGTGGGTATTATGCAATAATAGCAGAAGCCGCGGAGCTAGAGGGGCTGGCCATGCGAGACTAATGGCTACATAGTGTGTATGTATGAAATTATCAGTAAATAACTGAGTTTGCTCCATATAATTTATACGCACACACATGCTGCATTGAATTACTGACTGAAGAGATTGTGAAGTAAACAACATAAAGCCACCTCTGATGAATGGTTGTTACGTATGTAGGCAGTCATATGGAGCATTACACTTTGAGAGCGTCATCAAAATTTAATGGTGAGACAAATACATAAACGTATAGTGTGTTCGCTTTGTCATGTTTTTTGTCTAGAAGCTTTGAACTTGGATACCTTTCTAGTGGGGACCTGCACACATTTAAGGCCACAAGAAGGCATGCACACACATGGCAATCACAATGTAGAGACAGAACAGACACACACATGTATGTCGTGACAATGACACTGTACATGTCACCCATTGCTGCTGCAGCATCCATTGTTACCAACTACGTAGCATGTGTGACAACTCGTCTGTGAACAGCTTATTAGGTCTTTGCCAAAGTACGTAATTATCCATGGAGCATGTTCTATAGATTGATGTGAATACAGTCGGGCTGTCCTCCTACCAATCAACTACAGAACAGTATATCCTCTCCTAGTGCCAGAACTGGGCCACTCAGGCTAGACCCGACACACTGTCAGACCCTGCTCTGCATGCACAGTGCAGTAGAGCACTAACCTGCACAGCTGCAGCAGTCTCCTTATCCAGGGAGGTGGTTGTAGGCCTCTCTGTCACCACGCCAGAGAACACCTTCACAAACCACACACATAGAGGATTGTAAACAGAGGGTGTGACATACGCTGTCAAACTACCTACCACATCAGTCAGTGAACTAACCAACTGTAACAATACCTTATTCCACAGATGTACAATGTGTATGTAGAATACTAGTAAACACATAAGGCATAAGAGTCAGAAGTGTCTGTGGCAAACACAGTGCAAGAGGGAGAGGCACCCTGATTACCAACCGAAAGTGGAGTAGGTGTAATAGTTCTTGCTTCCTCTTTTTCCTTCTGACGTGTAGGGATGGGCTTGACCTCCTCCAGTTCCCTGCTCCACTTCACACCCTCATCTGGTGTCAACAGGGGTTGCTCTCCCAGATGAGAGTAGTGACGATGAATGTCCCCCGGGTGCCTAATTGTTGTGGACATTGCCTGTTAGAGGGGAACAGGACCAAGGGTCCAAGACAAGTTTATCTGCAGTGCTTGAACTGTCAGCGGTGCAGCGCACTCAAAATACCAGGGCACAAGTATACAAAGCATACCACACAACACATATGAGCACACACAGTGCTGTAACAGATCAAGGTAGCAGGCACCGCACTATTACATTATGTACAGAAGTATGACCTGCTGGCTGTCCTCATCAACTGCTGTCACACCAGTGCCCTTTGTGTGCTGGAAGGTGATGCGTTGAGTGAGTGGTTGGCTGTCCTCCGAAGGTTGACTGTGCTCCTTGCATGCTGACTCCACATCAGGAGGTCCTCCCAGGTGGGCTGCCTTCATCTCTTCCTCTGCCTCCTCCTGTACTTCCTCTCTTTCCAGCTCATCTAGTCGAGCCCACAGCCAGTCTTGTGAGCCCTTGTTCACTGCTGCTTCAGCTTGGCCAGCTGACTGGGACTTGCTCCACTGTGGAGTGCGGGCCACTCTGTGCCTCACATTCCCAACAAACTGGTAGCCTGCAGTGTTGGCAGGGACAGGTTTGAACAGTGTAGGAATAACGCAATTGAAAGAACAACATCCACCTTGACCAATGTGTGTGTGGTGCATTGTATTCTACAATAGTAAATGGATGAGTTGTCCAATACACAATAGGTGTGTGTGTGAGGTTGGGTGGGGGGGAGCATTAGGAGGTGGGTACCATGTGACAAAAGACTTCTCACCTTGTTCATCTTCTTCACGGCATTCCTCCTTGATCTCTACAAATTTGGACTTCTCCTACAGCAGAGGAAGGCACATTACAACAGTATAGTTATCAGTACCACATAATATTATACAGACAATGTCATACAATGCAAATTTATACACACACACACACACACACACACACACACGCACGCACGCACACACATATGCACACACACACACACACACACACACACACACACACACACACACACACACACACACACACACACATTCACAAGCACACAAGACAAGTGGCATGCTCACACAGAAGATAACCAACATAGACATAAAAGAAATCTAAACACATGCACGCATGCACACATACACACCTCAGCAATTTCTTGGAACTCCTCTGTAAAACCAGCCTGTGCCTGCAAGTTCTTCAGCTGCTCACGACATGCTTCAAGCTTTTCCAGAACAACTGTCATAAAACATTGGCACATGTGCATACAATAGTAGTGTGTATGTGTGCGTGTGCGTGTGTGTGTGTGTGTGTGTGTGTGTGTGTGTGTGTGTGTATGTGTGCGTGTGCGTGTGTGTGTGTGTGTGTGTGTGTGTGTGTGTGTGTGTGTGTGTGTGTGTGTGTGTGTGTGTGTGTACAGGTACGTACTTAAATATTTGAGCAAGCATTCACAACTGTGCATCCTACATAGTCGTGTGTCCAACCAATTCTCCACAAGCTAATGGATGCTGCACTACTCTGTACAGAATGAGCCCACTGTATGTTGTGTGGCTGTGTATCCAGTGTACACATGTGTACCTGTGGTGGGATGCCCAAACCAGGTAACACTACATCATCCTACTCACATTTCTTTCTTCTCTCAGCTATTTCTGCAGCCTGCTTAGCTGATCGCATCGCAAACCAGTTGTCTCCAAGAAGCACCAATATCTCATTGGTGTGATGGAGCCGTCCAGGCATAAAGGCTAGCTGGCCAAACGGCACCTGAGGTGTATGCACACACAGCAGGACATTTACAAGTCTCTAATAAACACACAAGTAAGCAAAACGCTCACTCACTCACTTGTATACAGTAATACATACATGAAAGATAACGTTCAGAACTACACATGGTAAGGTAAAAAGGGAGGAAGGAAAAAATGGCAGTGAACTGGACCAGCACCGGTAACCTCCAGATCTTTAGCCGACCCTTTAGCAGCCAGGTCACTGGTCACCGCCAACAGCCACTGATCCATTCCCTCCTTACATACCAATGTGGGCGGGCTCTATCCAGAGCCTCCTTTGAAACTCCCACACCGGACACTGACTAATCAGTGACACTCGGAAATGCTAATTAAGATGGTCTATGTACCGTGGTGACACGAATGAAAGATAACGTTTGGAATTACACATGGTAAGGAAAGAAGGGGGGAAGGGAAAGTAATACATACAGTTAGTGAGAGTGAGCGAGTATCCAACAGCACAAGTGCTCAACTATCACTCTGGAGTTACAGTACCATGACACGTCTGATCAGATGCTATGCATTACATTATTCAGGTCTGACAGGTCTTAAAATACAGGCCAATGGTGCTGTATGGAGCTCTTGTGCCCACTGTGCTATGCCCACACCACACATGTACAAACTCATACACACACACAAACACCAGTTGACTGAGGGTCACTGCTACACTTACTGCTCACCAATACCAAACATGCGGTGAATTGACCATTGCAAGTGTGAGCCACTATGTACTGTATGTACAACACACTACAGCACATCACGTTCTCTACAGTATCTCCACAATTGTCCATTTGCACAGCACAGGTACTGAGTAGCTAACCATGACATCATGTGTCACTTTCTCTGGTAGCTCCAGCAGTGTCTCCTGTAAAGATTGGTAGTCATCTTTGAATTGTCCCCTACAGGAAAGACAAATTATCAGTGCTGCATGTAGAACATTATTCTTTGGGGGGGGGGGGGGGGGGGGGGGGGGGATTATAGAAAGTGCCCCCCCCTCCATGCACCCCTGCTAATAGTGCATTCAAACCATTTCAGAAGGGTGTACACTTCATTGGCTTGTGAACATGTCTAGTAAACAAACTATACAACTGCTTTGCAGTGGCTAGCAACTGATAAATTTCAGACGAAATACCTTCCTAATAAGAATTTTCCTAGACAAGATATTCATCATTGCAGTATGATGTCGCTGGGACACTCGTGCCCAAGTCAAGCTCAATACAAGACATCTCAGCTGGCAAGGAAAAGATGATCTTAAGGTAAGAACGGAGTCTAAAGTCAAAAAATGGCCGTGAATGTAAATTGGCTCAAACTTGCTGAGCATACAGGCAAAGCACTTCAAATTCGCTGTGTACATGCCTTTGCTAACCTAGTTCAAGAGTACCAACTTTCAAAGAGGCAAAGAGATTCGATAGCAATATGGCACAACGGCTAAGAAAGGAAGAATTTTCCTGATATTCAGGAATTACTTCTTCAAGGAACATGGTAGAAACGTCTAGTTTACAGCATCAGAGATCGCACTATAGTAGTTGAATGAAGTTGTGTCAACACTTTCACCAATCGCTTTATTCTCCTTCAGGTGAGTTTTGGTTTCATTTGTACTAATAAGACTGGCAGTAATTGAACTTGAACTGTGTGGTACATCTGTAACAAACACAGCTACATACACTGTAAGACAGGCCCAGACGAAACTCACCATTTTTTCAGATGTTCTTTACAGTTTTCAACTGCCTGCAACAGTACAATGTCATACACATTCACCAGCCCCATCACTTCATCAGTACATTAGTTCAGTGTACTAACCAGTGAAACATCACATTGCCACACTGTGTGTATAGTCACAACGTGACACAGCCTATTAACAGCTTATACAGCACACTTTTAACATGTATGCATATTAAGCTGTATTAAAGTGCACTCATGTGCAAAGCATAGACAAGAAACATGTAGTGAGGAAAAACAGCTAGCTAGATGTAGTAGATTGACAGACACTCTACCTTTTATCTACACCCATGGAGTGAAGTATACATAGAATTAAGTGGCATTTCCAGTATGGCATACAAAATCTGACAACTACTGTATCATTGCCACTGGCTGCGGCACATACATGCTAGTACATGTACACTGTAGTTACACGTAGTAGAAGCATAGATACCTATGGTAGAGTATGTATGGTATATAGAATATCTATGGTAGAATACATAATTATAGAGAGAGAGGGATACAGGGACTGTAGCTATGTAGTTACTGTATGGTCTGTATGTAAGCGGCGTGCGAATAATCTGCACAAAACACATGACATTGCGCTATGTAGTGATGAATATGCGTGCTTGTGTGCATGTTAACCTGTATCTGTCTTTGCTGCAACCTCCTGAAATCCTCCGGTTGCAAGCTTGACTGTTCCTCCGCCATTTTATACCTCACTGCTAAATTTAGATTGCCTATGACGTCATGATTTGCAGAGAAGTAGGGAATTCACGGTAAAAGTGTCTTCCTCGAAGGGCTGCGATCAGCAGCTCTGTCACTGGCACACCGGCTATAAGCGGACAGCGACAGAGACAAAGGTATACTTCGGAGTCAGATTGCTACACGAACGAGTCAGACTACAGCCTGGAACTTGAGGGAAGACCATGGCAGGTTCGTCTACCTCCAGCTGCCAATATTCAATTGCTGGCTAGCTAGCTAGTGGTTTCTATGCTTGAATGACTAGTTCCAGGAACATACTGTGCATAAACTTAAATTAGGCTTCACATCAAAGCATGTAGTGAAATTACTGTCAATCTGCTCCCTTATTTGCAGGCCGTGACGTACTTGATGATCTGCCGGACATTTCTCAGCCTAAGTCTACACTCCCGGCCCCACTACAGCCTAGGGGCGCTGTAGCACCTGTGATGACAACTATACGTCATTTTGCTTACTCAGGTCGTGAACTTCGGCACTATCAGGTAGAACTAGCCAGACCAGGAGTGGAAGGAAAGAGCTACATCATCTGTGCTCCAACAGGATCTGGGAAGACAGCCGTGGCAGCATTCGTTATCTGTGAGCACCTACGGAAAAAACAGGGTCTGGGGAAGGTGGTATTTCTGGTGAACAAGGTCCCTCTTGCTGAGCAGCAGAAGAAGGAAATAGAGGACACCGTTGAGGGCATTCACATTGCACCTTTGACTGGAGATTCAGAAGCTACATTGCGAACAGTACTGAACAACAATGACGTTGTTGTGTGCACTGCTGGCATCTTCCTCAATGCTCTAACGGAGATTAAGGCTGAATATCGTGTCAAGTGGGACGAAGTTAGCCTTCTGGTGATTGACGAGTGTCACAACACAAAGAAGAATGCACCGTATGCAATGATCATGCTGAGCTACCTGAAGAAGAAGTTTGGCAGAAAGCAGCATACCCTTCCTCAAGTAGTTGGCCTAACAGCCACCCCAGGTGCAGGAGATTCACGGCAACCGGATGTGTTTTCAGCCGTGGACCACATGGTGAAGTTATGTTCACACTTGGATGCGGCAGGTGGCATCAAGGTGGTGGAAGAATACAGACGGGAACTGGTGGAGTGCACTCAAAAGGCAGACCTGAATATGGTGCGCATTTCTACCAGGCAAGATGAGACGCCGTTTCAAAAGATATTGGTCCAAGCCATGGAGAAAATTGAAGGTAAAATTGAAAAGCGGTGTGAGCATTCAAAATCAGCGCAAGGGTATGAGAATTGGGTGGTGCAGCTTATCAATGACACTAAGCTAAGAGAGAGGGATCCAGATCGTTCAAGGAATATGCTCTCTGCCTTGAAGCACCTCCGCTGGTATGCAGTGGCACTGCTCATTTATGAAGACCTGAATGAATTTCACACTGTAAAGTTTCTAGAGAATGAGCTGAAGCCAGACATGCCTCTTGATGCACAGGCCACGCCCTTCGAGAAAGCACTGGAGGGCTATTACCACCGTATTGTGGAGGTTGGCAAACAAGGGCAGAATGACAGCCCACTCCTAATTCGCCTTGCTAAATTGCTTGTGGATGAGTTTGCAAAGAATCCATATTGCCAGGGTATTGTGTTCTGTCGCACTAAGCACCACGTGAGCTGCCTGTGTGAGTGGATGAAGACCCATCCCCATCTACAGGCAGTGAAGGCAGGAGCAGTTACTGGTCACACACGGGAAGGGGACCGGGGAATGACCAAGGCTGAACAGACGCATGTAATTGATGACTTTCGTCGCCATAAGCTCAACCTTCTTGTTGCCACTACAGTCTTGGAGGAGGGGTTTGATGTACCAGCATGCAACCTAATCATTCGACTACACGTGACCAATGAGATCGCTCGCAAACAGGCACATGGCCGTGCAAGGGCGGAAGACAGCCAGTGTTTCACAATCCTCACAGCTGGGTCAAAGAGGGAGTTCCAAGAGCTTGAGAACAAAGAAAGGGAGAGCATTGCCGAGTGTGCCTTGCAGTATCTTCCGAAAGGAGAAAGCCTCATGACACAGATGACTAAGCACCAGATGGAACTGTTGGAGAAGAAACGGGCTGAAATGGGTCAGACTGAGCGCAAGAAAGGCCAGAATAATCCGGCTATGGTAAAACTGTTGTGTGGACACTGTCACACGTTTGCCTGCATGGCCACAGATGTCAAGACCATCAACAAACATCATGTTGTGCCTGAGGTGGAATTCAAGAGCAAGTTTGTCACTCGCCCACACGCCAAGCCAGAGGAGTATGGAGATATGAAGAAGAACCAGAAGATAGCCTGTGCCAAGTGCAACACTGACTGGGGAGTTCATTGTGACTGGACTAAACGTGGGCTATCATACCCAGTGCTAAAGTGCAGTGACTTTGTTTTTGAGATTGCGGGCCAGAAAGTGGCCTTCAAGAAGTGGAGTGATGTCACATTTCCCATTGAGGAGCATTCCTTGTACAGAGGGGTACTGGATGAATCTGACTCTGATTCAGACTAAATGTATCCATTATAATATTTTTGTCTTTTAACATGTAATATTATGCACTAACCTGTATTATTAAAGAACTTATTATGTTTTGTACAGTGTCAGATTACAGTAGTACATGTATAATAAATTATATGCTGTATGTGTATATAGGGATTACTTTAATTGGTTGGTTGATTGTGCAACTAAAACGGCCATAATATGAATTTCTTTAGAACATAAGTTAGTCGTTTCTATAATCCTGCATGAGTGAAGCTGCTCCAACGTACCTTCATTGTAATTTAATAAAGCTATAATTATGGTTTCATGGCATTGCATGGGAGGCCAAATCTTAAAGTACTGTAAACTATGCATCGTGTGGGCTGAGCAGCACACATGAGGGCACTTGCATTTGAAGAATCAGCAGGGTCTTGTAGTCATTACTGACTTGCTAAACCATATATTACAGAAGACTTGGTGCACACATTTTTGTCTTGTTAACATTTCTATAGAAGCTAAAATCCTAGTGCATGCCATAGCTACATCTGAATGATAAATTGCACCACAAACGGTTTAACACACGTGTAGCTAAGCATTAATATATATAAATATTTGGATCCATGCATGCACTTCTGCATACAGTTATGTCAGCCACACATCACGTTGCTGGAGGTAGTAACATTGCTTGCATATAACCACCTTTGGTATCTACCTAGCTAGCTAGCTAAGATCACAGAGCTAGCTAGCTAGTTACCATCTTTCCTTTGTACTAGATAAAGAATCTGCACAAGCAAAAATGCATTTATTCGTACGCACAACTGGACCGGTGCATAACACAAAATCAATGCTCACCTGTGCTGCAGCTCCTGGAGCAACTACGTATTATGGCGTAATTCGTCCGCCATTTTAGATCAATCTATTTTTAGTATGGCGTCATGCTAAAGCGATTTCATGGGAAAATGCTGCCGTTCTCCGAAATATTAGCAAGAGCCTATAAGGACAAAGTGAAGCAGAGGGTTATGCATACCGGTGTCATAGACATACGAAGGACTCACAGTACAGTCTGAAACGCGAAGGAAGACCATGGCGGGTTAGTGTACAGCTACTTTCGACTTATATAAGTATAGCTAGCTAGGCGCACGAGGGAACTTGCCTTAATTCTGATCTGTCCTTTTTACAGGTCTTGATGATCTTCCCGAAATTTCTCCCCCCAAATCTGCGCATTTGGAACCACTACTTGAAGATCTTCCAGAAATTTCTCCCTCCAAGTGTACACCACCGGACCCACTACAGCCTATAGCTAGGGGCACTGGAGCACCTGTGAGGGCAGCTCTAAACCGTTTTGCCTACACAGGTCGTAAACTTCGGAAGTATCAGATCGAGTTAGCCCAACCGGGAGTTAAAGGAAAGAGCTACATCATCTGTGCTCCAACAGGATCTGGGAAAACAGCCGTTGCAGCATTCGTTATCTGTGAGCACCTACAGAAAAAACAGGGTTTTGGGAAGGTGGTATTTCTGGTGAACAAGGTTCCTCTGGCTGAGCAGCAGAAGAAGGAAATAGAGGACACTGTTGAGGGCATTCACATTGCAGCCTTGACAGGGAGCTCAGAAACTACATTTCGAACAATACTGAATAACAACGATGTTGTTGTGTGCACTGCTGGTGTCTTCCTTAATGCTCTAAAAGAGGTCAAAGACTGTCGCGTCAAGTGGGACGAAGTTAGCCTTCTGGTGATTGACGAGTGTCACAACACAAAGAAGAATGCACCATATGCAATGATCATGCTGAGCTACCTGAAGAAGAAGTTTGGCAGAAAGCATCATGATCTTCCTCAAATAGTTGGTCTAACAGCCACCCCAGGTGCTGGAGATTCAAAACGGCCAGATGTGTTTTCAGCTGTGGACCACATGGTGAAGTTATGTTCACACTTGGATGCAGCAGGTGGGATCACAGTGGTGGAAGAAAACAGACCGGAACTGGTGGAGTGCACTCAAAAGGCAGACCTGAATATGGTGCGCATTTCTACCAGACAAGATGAGACGCCGTTTCAAAAGATATTGGTCCAAGCCATGGAGAAGATTGAAGGTAAAATTGACCAGCAGTGTGAGCACCCAAAATTGTCTCAAGGGTATGAGAATTGGGTGGTGCAGCTTATTGATGAAACTAAGCGAAGAGAGAGGGATCCAGATCATTTGAGGAATAAGCTATCTGCCTTGACGCACCTCCGCTGGTATGCAGTGGCACTGCTCATTTATGAAGACCTGAATGAATTACACACTTTAAAGGTTCTAGACAGTGCATTGAAGCCAGACATGCCTCTTGATGCACAGGCCACGCCCTTCGAGAAAGCACTGGAGGGCTATTACCACCGTATTGTGGAGGTTGGCAACCAAGGGCAGAATGACAGCCCACTCCTCGTTTGCCTCTCTAAATTGCTTTCAGACGAATTTGCAAAGAATCCATATTGCCAGGGTATTGTGTTCTGTCGCACTAAGCACCACGTGAGCTGCCTGTGTGAGTGGATGAAGACCCATTCCCGTCTACAGGGAGTGAAGGCAGGAGCAGTTACTGGTCACACACGGGAAGGGGAACGGGGAATGACCTTAGCTGAACAGACACAGGTGATAGATGATTTTCGTAATCGTAAACTCAACCTTCTTGTTGCCACTACAGTCCTTGAGGAGGGGTTTGATGTACCAGCCTGCAACTTGGTCATTCGACTACATGTGACCAATGAGATCGCTCGCAAACAGGCACATGGTCGAGCAAGGGCAGAGGAAAGCCAGTGTTTCACAATCCTCACAGCTGGGTCAAATAGAGAGTTCCAAGAGCTTGAGAACAAAGAAAGGGAGAGCATTGCAGAGTGTGCCTTGCAGTATCTTCCGAAAGGAGAAAGCCTCATGGAACAGATAGGTGAGCACCAGTTTGAGTTGCTTGCTGTTAAACAGGCAAAGAGGAGGAAAACGGAGTGCAAGAGAGGCCAGAATGATCCAGCATTGGTGAAACTGTTATGTGGAAAATGTCGGGAGTTTGCTTGCATGGCGACAGACGTGAAGACCATCAATGAACAGTATGCTGTGCCTATGGAAGAGTTCAGGAACAAATTTGTTTCTCGCCAACACCCCAATCCACAGTTATTTGAAACTTTTAAAATGGCTCAGAAAATAGCCTGTGCCAAGTGCAACACAGACTGGGGAGCACACTGTGAGTGGACTAACCATGGGCTGTCATTTCCAGTTCTGAAGTGTAAGGACTTTATTTTTGAGATTGATGGCCGGAATGTGACATTCAAGAAATGGAAAGATGTCACCTTTTCCATTGAGAAGCATTCCTCGTGCAAAAGAATGTCAGATGAATCTGACACTGATTCAGACTGACAGCAGTTAGTTGTACTAACTTTTGAATTATATGAAGTAATAACAATTTTATGCCTGTAGATCGATTATGTACTATGTATACACCATGCACTATGCTTACATGTAGAATTATTGAAATATAATAACATTTCACACGACACGTCCATTATGGCTAACTATAGTGTGTGTATGAGTGCATAAGTACAGTACACGTACTACTGTGCTGGAGAAGTGGTTTGGGCTATAATATATAGTATATAACTATACAATAGTAATCTATGCATATTCGTAGATACTACACCAGCACACCCTACCCATGTCAATAACGTCATTCAGTCAACACATTGATCGCCCTTCAGACCTCACAATTGACCGCAACTGAACATGCATTCAGCACAAGCCACATTCATATGTACACTCTTATGGATTCAAGTATGAAATAGGTAACTGAGATACAGCGGTACAGGCACTTGTAGTAGATCCTCTTCATGCACTGATATATTACATGGCACAATGGTTAGTAGGTAACCGTACAGGTACATGCTTGTTGTGTAACTATAGGCAACTCATTAGATGTCCCTATGGCAATCGTATATTAATTTGAGGGGCTCTTGTCTAGCCTTCCTGTCCAAAATCTGCCGTGAATCTGTCATACTGAGCCAGGTCCTCCTTGTTGACAGACGGCCTGGTCGTTGCCAACGACCTTATGAAGTCACCCTGCACCGCAGACAGAGGTGTGCAATGAGTTTAACATGTGCAATAATGTGTTTGTAGAGCATGTGTACATGTGTTGGTGAGAGCATGTGTGCGTGTGCGTGCATGCATCTGGTGTCTCTCCAGTTCACAAGTAGACACTGTGCCAAACCTTGCACACTGTGGGCTCCAGGAGCTCATCTCCTTCCAGCTGAGTCCAGCTCATTTCCCGGGCCCCTGCATCACCTGAACACAGCCAGCAAGAAGGCATAATAGACACAAACTGTGCACCTGATTTACACCACCAAGAGACAATGTTGGTATATACGTAACACATACTGTATGCACTCAAATGTTTTGCGGGCCACACTTTCGCAGTATTTGTGGTTCTGGAGCCATTCGTGAATAACTTAAACTATAAATATTTTGGGTAAAATTGTTGCATAACTGTTAAAAATGGACGTCGAACAAACATGAGTAGTGCCTCATGTCCTATTGTTGCCTGTCTGTGGGTAATATACGACCAACGCTTGTTGTATAACAGCTTATTGTTTGCTTATCCCGGTGTAGAGACTTCAATAATGTTGATTCAATCCTAACTTTAGGTCAAGCAGCGTGTTGTGCCCGAGTTGAAAGGTTGTTCATTCTCTGTGGCAGAGGCTGCTGAAACTGAAATGAAGCGGCCATTGTGTGCTACCGATGCAGAAGGTGGCGGAAAAGCGTATGTGTAATATAATATTGGTGACCCAGGCATCCGCAAAATAATGAAAATCCTTCATCTGCAAAAGTTTAGTCTGCGAATAATTTGAGCGCAAACAGTATGCAGGGGTTGTTGGGAAAGTGTACGCAGACATAACACTCATGTACACACACAAATCTAAACACACATACGTACACACAAACACATACTCATCACTTGTACATCGCTCTTCTGTACATAACACACATGCAGCACAAGGTTGTAGTACAGTGCACACTACTCTATGCTACTGCATGTTATGACCAAGACACCATGTATAGCACGGGTGTGGTGTGGGGTGGGGTACAAATGGTTTGGTCACTCAACACAAGGCACACACACACCTGGAGAGCAAGGGGTCAGCATGTCTCGAATAGTCCCTGGATTCCGTGGGTCCTCAGCTCTCACCTTAGAGGGTAGAGGGAAGGAAAGAGAAGGGAGCGGGAGGGGTGATGGAGGGGAGGGTGATGTGGGGAGTGGGGTGATGGAGGGGAGGGTGATGAGGGGAGTGGGGGGATGGAGGGGAGGGTGATGTGGGGAGTGGGGGGATGGAGGGGAGGGTGATGTGGGGAGTGGGGGGATGGAGGGGAGGGTGATGTGGGGAGTGGGGGATGGAGGGGAGGGTGATGTGGGGAGTGGGGGATGGAGGGGAGGGTGATGTGGGGAGTGGGGGGATGGAGGGGAGGGTGATGTGGGGAGTGGGGGGATGGAGGGGAGGGTGATGTGGGGGCTGGGGGTGATGGAGGGGAGGGTGATGCGGGGGGTGGGAGGTGATGTGGGTGAGTGGGAGGTAATGGAGGGGAGGTGGTGTGGGGGGTGGGGGTGATGGAGGGGAGTGTGATATGGGGGGAGGGGGTGATGGGGGGTGGGGGTGACGGAGGGGAGGGTGATGTGGGGAGTGGGGGTGACGGAGGGGAGGGCAATGTGGGGGAGGTGAAGGAAAAGGAAGAATGAGGAGAGGCTATGAAGGATGGGATTACACACAACAACTCATACACTACTACGTATGCACAGAATGACTTAAAGCAAGTGTATGAGAAGAGAGGATACCTGCTTGAAGTGAGTGGCGCTCTGGACCTTCCTCACTGGCTGCATGAGGGCATCACGAACTAGAATGCTAACATCCGACCCCGAGAAACCATCTGTACGGTTAGCCAGTTCATCCATGTCCTTAGGGACCAAGTTGTTTGGAGTGTCCCCAATGTGGATTTCAAAGACACGCCTCCTTGCAGGGTAATCAGGCAGGGGTATGTAGATACGCCGCTCAAACCTGCAACACAGAGGATGCAACTTATGTCAGCACAAAACTACACAACAAAAACAGCTTCAACAGCACTACAATCAAGCACACATCTCTGTAATCGAGCGCTACCAGTCACTATACCTAACACTGTCAGTACAACACTGTCTACTCCACTTATGGAGTGCAATACGTATCTCTACCCTCATGCTTACCTACGACGGATGGCAGCGTCCAGAGCCCATGGCAGGTTGGTGGCACCCAACACCAACACTCCATCCATGTCATTCCCAACACCTAACACACAAACGAGATAGCCATCACTACATCACGGCTGCAGTACAGCACACAGAATCACTGCACCAGGCAACTGGGAGGCAAGCCTATGCAGCTGTGTACACAGTACAGTACATGGAGTAACATGATGACAGTGTCCACATTCCTTACGGCATACACATGCAATACAGTACAGTACTGTGCATTCCTGTACTACTGGTTGCTATATTAATGAGGGCTTACACTAGAGATACGGAATGAGTGCAGTAGCTATTAGCTAATGGACCAGACCAATGTCTTCCACGGGCCCCATCACTGCGGAATGGTGCACACACGCAGTGTAAGCACAGAGCAGACAATGAAACACAAGCGGCACACACACACACCCCTTCTCTCCTCCATGACAAGCTCTCAACATGCTACCACACTTGGTGATGTATTCACCTTGCATCTGTACAAGGAACTCTGTCTTGATCCTCTCTGTAGCTGCATTGCCACCTGAGTCACCACGAGCGCTGCAGAGAGAGTCCACTTCATCAATGAAGATGACGGCAGGTTTTCGGCTTCTTGCCATCTCAAACAAGTTCTTGACCAGCCTGCAAGGAGACACAGGAAGTGATAAAATGTCATCCATCAAGTACAGTAGCTGTAACTCTAACATCTCCCTACAATTATACATTTGCACCTCCTCCCCACACACATAGGACAGTCTCTCCCCAAAGTGATCATGTTCTCCTATGGTGCCACTGGATCACACAGCAATGAATATCACTGACCCACAAAGTACAAAATATTAAATGCCATGCAAACATCCAACACTCCAGGTGCTAATCTGGGTTTGGAACCAATTTCACAAGAGGGCACCCTTTGCCACTGACTAGCAAAGCCCAGGCAGTATAAAGTTATTTTGTTTCACCCAACTTTGTTGACTAGTCCCAGTATTGTGTGTCTGCAGGAGCTCACCTCTCGCTCTCCCCGAGGTACTTGGAAACCAGGTCAGAGGAGGACACTGAGAAGAAGGTGGAGTCAGCCTCTGTGGCAACAGCCTTGGCTAGGTACGACTTGCCAGTACCAGGCGGCTGTAGACAAAGGGAAGGGAGGGGTGTGCAGAAGGGTTGGAGGGGGGAAGGGGAAGGGGGAGCAGTGGGGAAGAGAGGATGGGGTGGGCAGACAATGTCACTGGCAGACATGGGGGAATGGAAGAACGTCAAACATGTATGTATCAGGTCTGCTGTTAGTCTGACCAAAGTCACCACTACATGCCACATGACAGTCACATGACAGTCACATGACAGTTAACTGAGTATTTCCAAGTCCCACTGTTTCCAGGCCCCCATTGGTCTATGATGTGCAATACAAATCACTCTCTCCACTCACCCCATACATCAAGATTCCTCTGAATGGCTTTCTCTTTCCTACAAAACAATGCAAATAGAAATGACCAATTCACTCACTGTACGTACGTACACATGCAGCAGTTCACTCAACACCAACTCACTACCGCACAGAGGATTTTGGTCCCCCATCTACACACCAGCACACTGTTCAGCTACACATATAGCCGGACATACACAACCCCCCCTCTCCAGTAACAATCTACTGCAAACACAGCAACTCCTCCACATAACACACTGACAGAACTCTGACTCACTACACACTGGAATCTGGAATCACAAGTATCCTCTCCTCGGTCAACTCACCCACAAAGAGATGGGGGAACTTGATAGGGAGAATAACAGCCTCCTTCAGTGCCTCTTTGGCTGCATTGAGCCCTGCTATGTCGTCCCAGCGAACGTTGGGCTTCTCAGAAACAATAGCACCTACGCACATAAAGTAGTCACAAACACACACACGTTTGAAGAAAGTGCCTACAGTAAACACTAACAAGCTCATTACTGCTAATGGTCTGATACAAGTTAGCACAGGGCAGGGTGTAGCATCATGTCACTGCTAGCACAGGGCAGGGTGTGGCATCTTGTCACTGTGTGAAACGGGTGAAACTAAGTTTCCAAGAATTAAGGGGGTGATTTGAGAAGTAACGGGGACAATAACATGCTGACATACAGCTTGCCAAATATTAAGAGCATTAATAGCAACCCCCCACCCTGGCCCCCTACATGCACCCTGTCAAAGAGAATCGGTAACATACTCAGTAGTGAAGAATGATAATTCATATGTACGTTGTACCTTTGCCTAAATACACCACACACACACACACACACACACACACACACACACACACACACACACGCACAAACACACACACGCACAAACACACACACACACGCACAAACACACACACACAAACACACACACACACACACACACACACACACACACACACACACACACACACACACACACACACACACACACACACACACACACACACTTGTATGTTCCATGACATTCCTACTACTCCCAATGCTGTACAAAGCAGCCTATACTGGTCTGTCATAGCGTAAAAGTTCCCTTGCCGAAATGGTTCCACCGGGCCAAACACGGCAGAAAATGGCTGCCGTAATGGTTCCGCCGTAGTGACAAAGTGACGTCCCTTTCATCTCCCGATATTTGTTGTTGTAGTAAATCTTGAGCATGCAGCAAAGATATGTCAGCTGAAATCGTCTATTCATTGAACGAAATCGCCTATAAATCAGAGTGCCCATCCCATGAGCGAAATCGCCTTTTCATCGAACGAAACATGTTATCCTGCATTGAGAATGCGTCCCAACTTGGGAAAGACATCAGGGTACAAGTACACAATGAATCTGACCGTCAGTCTGCACTGGCGTTGGTGATTTGTTGGTGGTTGCTGTTTCGGTTCCGCGGGGGGGCCTAATTATGGGGGCCCCAAATGTGGCATGACAGGTCTCTAGTCTGAGCCACCAATGAACAGTAGTGCACTCACTCTCAAGTGCTCCCTTCAGTTTCTTGGTGTCCTCATCCTCATCAGAATCGCTGCCCGACTCATCCTTTTTTCTGCAGTCACATGATAGCAATATAAATACGTGTAAGGTTCATCTGAGTCCTCACAAGATACATACCTCACAAGCACACACGCACACCACACAAATACACACACACTCGCACATGTACACCACACACAAATACACACACACTCGCACATGTACACCACACACAAATACACACACACTCGCACATGCACACCACACACAAATAAACACACACTCGCACATGCACACCACACACAAATACACACACACTCGCACATGTACACCACACACAAATACACACACACTCGCACATGTACACCACACACAAATACACACACACTCGCACATGTACACCACACACAAATACACACACACTCGCACATGCACACCACACACAAATACACACACACTCGCACATGTACACCACACACAAATACACACACACTCGCACATGTACACCACACACACATACTATTGCCAGCAGCTACTTACGATGACGATGCTTTGGAGGAATGGGACTTTGACTTCCCTCCTCCTCCTTCCACCACTTTCTTTCCTTTGTGTCCTTTCTTTAAGAACTTCTTGAGCTGCTCAGCTCGGTCCAAGTACTGCCTGATTCTCTCCCTCAAGCTGGCCTTTGCCTTCTCACCGTGTGTCTCATCTAAAGAGTAACATGAAAACGGGAGTCTTGCATAGATCTCCACTACAAGTGGGAGTCCCCCTTCCCTGTCCCACACACATTTAGCTGCAATCACACACACACACTCACCACACCCACACACCCACACATGCACACACACACACACACACACACACACACACACACACACACACACACACACACACACACACACACACACACACACACACACACACACACAGCCTACCAACAACACAGACACACATCACTCACACCCACACATGCACACACCCCTGAAGCACACAAACTGTTCCACACCACTCATGTACACGACCATAAACACAGACACACACGACACCACACACAGCCTCACACTTAAGAGCATGGAGGAAATGCTCCACTCCGCTCTCGTAGTACTTAAGCGCCGTCTCATAGTCGCCAGTATTGTCGGCATCTGTGGCTTGCTTCACCAGTTCAATAGCTTTCTGAATACCACACGAAGTAACAGAACAGGAAGCAACATCACGTACACACGGTTAATACAAGAGAGAAGTACTCCCACGCCACACTTCCTCATCCAAGGGACCGGCGGGGACACAAATCTCAGACATTTAGAGAGATCACCTCTCTACGCCATTCACAAGGCGCGAAATTACAAGCACCGAAGAAAGAAACTTACATCCAAAACGTTCCCAGACATTTCTCTGTCCGGGTACCCCTACGCGATTGCCTCAAGCCTTGAGAATTACACCACTATCCGTATCCTTCTGTTCCTTCCTTTTCTCCGGACCACGCCTCTTCAGTCATGTGATGACTGATAGTGCAGCGTCATGGCCTGACGCGCGCTACAAGGGGATTCCCCGTAGTCCGTACCAATGGCTCGCTGGTTTAGAAACTGGCGATTGAGTGCCAAACTGAGGAAGTCTAGCCTTCAGATTTGCCAAGAAGGCCATCCAGTGTTGCGCTCCCGTGCACGTCCTGTCAATGTCGCGTTGATCACATCTCCGGAGTACCAAGAACTGGTGGACAAAATGGTCGTGGCCATGAGGCAGCAGCTGGGTGTCGGGATTGCCGCCCCGCAGGTCGGCGTGGGGCTGAGGATATTCTGCATGGAGTTCAGTGCGACACACTTAAAGATAATGGGCCCTGAAAAGGCGCGGAAGAGGGAGATGAGTATCCTTCCTCTTTGCATCCTTGCCAACCCAGTGCTGAAGGTGACAAAGGAGGAGAAAGTTACCTTTGAGGAAGGATGCCTTAGTGTTGCTGGATTTGTGGCGAAAGTGCCTCGTGCAAAACAGGTGTTTGTGTCTGGCTTGAATCGTGAGGGTATAGAGGAGAAGTACGTCTTAAATGGATGGTCTGCTCGAATAGCCCAGCATGAAATGGACCACCTGGATGGAGTGCTCTATATTGACAGAATGTTGCCCAAGTCTCTGAAACATATTGCATGTGATCAGCATGTAGGCTTTGGCAAGGAACTCATTGAGAAGTATGAGAGGATATTAGCAGCCAAGTCCTAGGGCTAGCGCTTTTGGTGTGCGTACATGCATGTATAGGGGTATGTACTTCAGTTTGATGTAATGTACGACGTATCTACTGTCGTATTCCTTGTAATGTTTGTGGTGATGACTGGTTGCAGATGTACGCACATCTGGGTATAGCATGAGAAGCCTGGCCAGGGTGCTGATGTGTGTAAGTCAGCAGTTCAGTGATCATAATTATGCATGATTGGACTGCACAAGCATATTATAGCTTTCATCAGTGCAGTACATGTAATGTATATATACTGTGCAGCATTACTATAGTGTGTGTGCTTGTACGTATGTTATACTCTTGGCCTATTATTTAGCAGGTTTGCATAGGAACTGAGGAATGAACATTGAAGCCTGTATTTCTTTGTAGCTGCATCCAAGTGAAAAGATCTTAGATGAATTAGCTAGCTCAAACTACTGCTGTAAGTATTCCTTCATGTGTGGGACAACTCTACAACTACATCAGTGGCAGCAATGTCATGCATCCTATGCCTACACAGGTAGCTATAGACAGTGTATGTGAGAGTGTGTTACAAAGCTGCTATGTATTACTTAGTACATCCTATTGCACGGCAAAAATCACTCTTTTTATGCGTAATTGTGCCAGTGGTCACATGTGGTCTTCCTCCACTGCATGTTTGCTGTCCTCCACAGAGTCCAATGTGCTATCGGCTGCAAGAATAATAAATAATTATGGCATATGAGAGAAGTGCACACATGGCAGTTGGATGAAGTATGTAAATCAGGCATATTCAAAGCACCAATTTTCTTCTATGCTAACACTCGACTTCATTCTGTTTGCCATATGTACTTGACCTTCAATCAACATGAAGCCTGATCAGACTTATAAACCTAAAACATCAACGTCCTGCAAGGACTACAGGTATAGATCACATTGCCATGGTAACGGACATCTTGAAGCTAGACTATAACTTTGTGAAACAATAGAGGCATTTCATTGGGGCCTGCAGCTGTGCATGCAGTCAATGTATATAGGGTGGATGCATGTATACCCAGAGATGTGCACGCGTCTATATAAAGACACTTGTCAGAGATAATGATTGAACTTATATGGAGAATGCAATTTAAAGCACCCTTCCACAGCCACCTCATCTTGGTTGGTTTTACATTACAAAGTGCACATAGCTATGCTATGGATGCATTACCTTTCATTTTTGGCTGTAAGGAGGTCATGAATTAAAGGTCCACTGTCGCATTTTTTTTTAATTTTCATATTGATAGTGCTATGTGAAACATCTTCAATGATACCCATTTCAGTGTGCTCTGCCTCACGATGGGGGAGTTACGAGGGTGCAAAGTTGCAAAAAAGACCAATTATGCGTGGGCGTTTCCGGTGTTCCGGTCCTAACAATGCTAAAACGTCGTGACGTCACAGTAGGCTCCGGAATGTTTGCGCAAGTATGGAGGAGAATAGGCCAGTCAACGGACTGAACAAGAAATCGTTATCTCCTGCGAGTCTTTATCTTACGATGAAGGCGAAACTTCTTGAGACAATGAAGGAGATACCCCTGCTGCTTCTGAAGTAGAGCTGGGCATGCGGGTTGCGCAGCCGTACGGCACGACATCAATTTTGCGACACGACCAATAATAGGGTGACGCCCGTTCTCAGCCCTACAAACGCCGATTCGCACCATTCTTGGACTGTTACAAGAGCATACGAAACAGAGATGGTACACTAGTCTAGAGATGATTTGTCACCTCCTACAAGGCGTAACAGCTGAAATACGAAGTGTGCCGAAGACATATTTCGGAGCACTCGGCACGTATTCTAGGTCACTGGCTCGCACATCGCGAGACGTAAGCATCTCTCTACTCCTACTTGCTAGGTAGCAGGGCACACACAAGCTCTGGTCACAGCAAAAGGTTCTGACTTCAGAGGAAAAACCGTCCCCTGCTCTCTACTGAGAACGGCTGCGCAGAACACCAGGAGGTGGAGGCATCGAAATGGCTGGGACGCCTTTTTCGTCATCCTAAAGCTACTACTCACCCTTTCGTCCTTTGTAGCGATTTGTCGTCTTCTCGATTGGCTTTCTCTGTGCTAGGAAAGACTCTCCTGTAAGTTAAAGCGCCATTCGGATTCTGATGGATGTACTAGAGTGAGCAAAGTGGTTGTTGCTAGAATATTTACACCAAGAAACAGCGAAATGGCAGGTAGGGCATCAGTCGCAATCCGAAAGGCGCTCTAACTTACGGGAGTGTCTTACCAAGCACAGAAAGACCCTGCCAACAGCTGCTGGCCACCGCTTCTTCAGACTATCGCTCTTCGTGAAATGAAGCAGCGACCGTTGCCTCCACCATAGATCTATGCCTCCACTGGCCCTACTACATCCTCCAGCAACACATTTGTGATGCATCGGGGCGAGTTCATCAGCAAGAGGGACGTGAATAGCCAGTCGGCGATTGTCTTCCCACACGGCGTGTGACACGTTCAAGCATAGACACAAGTGTACGGCAAGCCTACTGTGACGTCACAGCAAAATGGCGGATTTCTTCGGCCGATTTTCCGGAAGTGAGCCATTATCCCTCTACCAGGGAATTTCGAAGCGCTCTAACAGCGATTTTCGGTGGTTTTAGACGATAATCTATCATATAAGAGCAACTTGTGTAACCGTGACAGTGGACCTTTAACTTATATTAGTGCATGCATATATATTTTAATGCTACTATGTGAAGTGAAGTGATTAGCCAATTACAATTAATAGGATTAGTGTATTTGAAGATATCCATGCACTGGTCAAGGTATTGCACTGATATACAATGTGTACTCGATGTCTTACCCTTGGAAATTAAATCTGTTTTGGCTTCAGTCTGGAATGAAGACTCCTTAGCAGCTGAAGTGTTCTCATGAGTTTCAGCTAGTAGAGGAGAAAGACATTGATAATGTATAGGCCCATATTGTAGCATTACAGATGAAAGCGAAGGCTTTTCGAGCAAGTACACAAGAAAAATGGATCAAGTTCAAGACATTTGAACCTCGAGGGTCTTAGTCAGCTGAATGCAGCTGATGAAGACCCTTGAGGTTAAAACATCTTTGAACTTGAACTTTTATTGTGTAATTTGCTAGAAAAGTCTTTGCCTTTGAGACAAGCACTGTGGTTAGCAGACACGTGCCTGTCTTAGTTGCCCATTTCTTCATTGTATCCTGTAAAAGGGATAAGTACCTTATATAAGTTAACTCTAAACAAGGTTAGTTAAATACTACTAAAACAAGCATAATTATACACTTGTTGTGGAAGTGCACTGTATAATGTGTGTTCCATAGGAGCTGCAACTACCAGTGTGGGATCTGTTTGCTCAGTCTTTGGCTTCTTGCAGCAAATGAGCTTCATGATCTTGGGCTTCACTTTCTCATGCCTCAAGACAAAGAAGAAAAAGATGGCTGCTCCCTGTATAATGTGGAGAAAAACGCTTGAAAGAAGAATGATTCTGTGTCCTGGTGGGTAATATATGTTTGTTTTATGATATTATCTACATACCTGCAGGGAATTGAGACAGATAAACAGCCAAGCAAAAACAGCAGTGTCTTCGTTGATAGCAAAGAGTCCAATGATCCAGGTGAATCCCAGGAGAGGGAGGATGATGATGAAAGCCTTGAACAGTTCCCTAGATGTGCAGAGTGATTCAGATTATTACACAAAGATGCTATGTAAAACACTAATATGGTCTACCGTAATCGGTGAAAATTTCATTGTGTGGAAATTTTCGTGCTTGCCTCGATCCACGAAAGATTAGGTACAAAGAATACAGTAGTAACTAATATAATACGTCTAATATATTATAAGACAATACGAAGATCCGCATCTGAACTCGCGCGGCACTTGTGTTTGTAGGAGCTGCGAGGGATGGCTCTTCTGAGGTGCCCACAGCGGAAAGAAGTTAAGGACTTCCAGATTCATGCAGCTCACTAGTGTCTGCTATACTACCTTCGTGGCCATCGCAAAAGCGAACATGAAGGTCCGCGTTGCACGGAGTGCGAAAGGAAAGCGCTGACCTTACCAGCACTACAGCGCCGCCGCTAGCCCTAGGTTTGGACCAAAATAGGCAAGAACTCTGCTTGCGTCGCGGCATGGTTGCAGCAAAGCGCTTCTTCTTTTCCAGGGAACTGAATCATTGGGTCAATGAGACTGCAGCGTGTTCGCTCAGGAAGGCTTACGTTGGAAAACGAGGAAAGATATAGAAGATTTTCACTTGGCAAAGTGTAGTACTCTGTATTTAGCTGTGTTTAACAATGTACACAGTTACATTTCGTGGGGTTTAAATTTTGTGGGTAGCCCAGGCCACGAAATTTATGCCCAAGAAAAGTTGACACACAAAATTTTTGCCCCATGAAAATTTCAATGATTACGGTATTAATAGTTGCTATATTATAATTTAACTACAACAGCTAGAGGTGGTGGAATGAATGCACACTTCTCTATCAACTTCAACCTTCATCCACCTCCTCCTGAAAGCTGATAAGCATTAGCAAAAACAACAAGCACACCACTATGTACATAGGGCCGGGGTATATGTTAGGAATTCTGGTTATAGGTGTTTGTGACAGAATTTGTTAATTTAATTTGCTGAGCATAATGTGTCATGCAAATGCTATGTGAATTCCATTGTAAGCAGAGGCAACATAGCAGACTGCAGGAAATACAACAGGGTATGTGTAGCTCCATGAAGTTGAGAAGATATACTTTGAAAGGAGCCAGGTTGATTGGCTATAGAACATGCAGTTTGGGCTCTTTGGCACTGAACAGCTGACCTAAAGCTACATGGCTATGGAATTTGAGCAACTGACACTCAAAGGGTCCAATGCATTGTGCATGGACTTGTAGAGGTGTTTGTGCTACATGCATGCAATGTGTGTACTAGCTCACCACACTAGTTTCACATTGCCTTTGTTGTTGGTATTCACCATGTGCATCATCTTTCTCCTGCTCAGGTGTTTGCACAGGCTCACCATGATGAACACTGCAAGCACAGCATTCACCTGCAGTGTACATGTGATAATTATACATGGTGTTGTAATGTTGCAGTCCAAATGTTAGATTCACTTACAATTAGAATCGCTAGCATTGGGGCAATGAAAGCAAAAATGGTTCCCAAATCTGTCGACAACCAGCATCTGAATGAAGAATGTTGCATATAGGAACATACATGAGAATTGCACATGTGGGTCTGGACTCTAAAAGCATGCTGTGTGTATTTTGTTACGTGATACAGTTATTGGGCTTTCTCTTACGCAGATATTGTCTTTGAGCAGCTGTTTTGTGTTTCAATCAGATACTCCTCATGCCGAACAGCAATGGAGATTATAACAATGAAGAGAGGAGGCACTGAATGAATAATTGTAAAGAAGACACAACTTCACTGAACATTGCACAAATACACTTTGAACTCTTATTTTTGGATAGTTCCAACATGCGTCTCTTACCCCATCCAAGAGCCAAGTATATGTACACCCATTTCCTTGCGTTGGCATGGAACACCTTGACAATAAGGTTGTACATCATCACAGCTTCACACAGCATCCAGAAGAAGGCAGCCAGGAAGAAGTAGTGGAGCAGGAAGGCCACTACCTTGCAGGCAATCTACACAGTTTGTCAAAAGGTGAGTTGGGGGAGTCCTGTATGCCATACATACAGCACACAGCTGCATGCAGAGAGATCTTTGCTTACAGATCTTGACTCACAGGGACACTTTTTGCTCCTTCAATTCCTGCCAAAAAGATTAACAGCCCACATGCTAGAGCAATACACAAGTTCAAGTGGACAAAGTTGATCAGCTTCTTCCAGAGATCACGTCTGAAGGCAATTGTAAGAGAAGGACAAGCTACAATATATAGAAAGTTGTAATTGCCACCAACACTACTTTATTTCCCTGCTCACACAGAGTGGCCCTATACAGTATACTCACCTCAGGGTAAGTAGGAAAATGATAGTAGCAATGAGGCAGAGCAGGGAAATGGCACACCCAACGTAGGAGACCACTTTGTAAGCTAATCCATGAATCTACACATGGAAAACATGAATAGATAGAACTACAGAACAGAACTGATGAGATAGAGAGTGCCATGTCAGTGTGCTGCTGGTAAGGACTTACTACTGGTGACTGCCCGGTCACATCCACTAAGACAGCAAAACTTGTCAAATGTCTTGTGGAGCAAACTACAGATCTTGTTCCAAACCGAGTAATGGTTGTCAGTCCTTCTTCAGACCACCCACCATAGCTTCTGTCACAGAAGAAGATTGTTAGGAAGAAAGTTGTTAGGTTAGGGCATTGCAGGATTGCTGGTGAGTACACCAAGATATACAGTCAACAAGCTATAATGGGCACAACATTTGGGATATAATTATACATGTTATAACTGTTTGCCTTTATTCATTTTCACCTTGTTTGGTCCCTTTCCTCAGTATTACTTGTGTAGTTCCAGAACACACACTGAGTCTGACGAGCACATTCAAAGTCTGCATTCTGAGTATATACGTAGTTTGCAGTGGTTATAACAGCCATATTGAGGGCAATTGCAAGTCACTTCTATTGCTACGAATACTAATGAAGGCGTATCTGCATACCGTGAATGTCACTTCCACAGGGTCCCTGTCCAGTGACGTTGGAGGTGTCTCAGAATTCCCAATTTGAACAGAGATTATCATTGATGGCTCCTTTACATTGGACAGAGAGCTGCAGAGTGTATGTCAAAGAGTGCACCACATTCCAACAAATACAGATTGTAGATAACCGGTACTGCATACCTTTGATTTACAAATTGCCTTGGCAAAAACATAGTCAGTCTCTTTATGGTTGTAATGACAATGAATGTCCCTGTGTGCATACGCAACACCATTATGTGCAATATGACACTACATTAAATTAATCAATCCGGTCACTGACTTCCATTTTCTTTGCGTTCCTGTAGTACTTCACTGGGAATGGAGACAACTGCCTCAGGCAAGGATATTTCAATGTCTTTTGTCATGTCTGCCTCATTAGGTGACACTGACTGGGCAAAAACAGCTGAGGAGCCAGATTGTAAGATGGCCATGTGATGGATTAGTGTATGCATACATGTACGTATATTAATTTTATGGATTTACATGTGTGGATTATATTCCTCACATATTCACACATACCTATATTAGTGTTTGCAGGGCTGAAGGTAAAGTTCCCCCCTGGCACAACATTCTGGGCAATTACAACTGACAGGCCTTCTATCACTGATAGCAATGCCTCCGAGGCACTGTATGTGTCCTACATGATGCAAAGTGCATTATACGTACATGACTGGTGTTGAGCTATGCAATAAGAGACACTGATCACATGCACATGTACAGAAAAAAGGAAAGTTACTCTTACGGTGTTGAGGTATGTCCAGTATTCATCACTCTTTTCATCCACTAGGTTGCTGATCACCTGCAGTAAATCCTGCAAGGACAGGCAGAATGGCAAATGCACACAAAATGGGATCAAATGGTCCAGCATAACACCCTTTACACATCATTGCTCTGTATGTATGGCATATATGAATCATGACTGATAGGCACTTCACCATTTTTATTGAATTGGACGAATTGGAAAGACTGCCATTTTCCAGAATGCTGTAGGAATGAATTATGCTTGAACAATCAGAGACAAGACCTATTCTATACAGTACTTCGCCAAAATTGCAAAATACCAGTCACCATGCACTGTACATAGCTGCATCAGATTGGCCAATGAAGGATGCACTATTTTGCAGCAGCTGCTACAGCATAATATCTGCAAATCAAATTACATTGATATCCTCACTTACCGGTTCACTCTGCTAATAGTTGATATAATATCGCCAGGGAGCAGGTACCTGCTCTCAAGTGTAAGAGCAAGATAACTACGGGCAACATCCTCCAAGTCCAACACTGGTGCCACTTCCAACTGCAGTGGGTGATTGAACGTACATATGTATGTACACAGTGGGATACATTGATGCACACCCTCAATACATGCATGGCCATGCTTGGCAGTTAATATGGTACATCTGGACATTGTGTATACCTTCTTCTCAAGGTCCCTGAAGCTCACTGATATGCAACTCCTCACATCAGGCAATTCCCACTGACCAGAACTATTACACAGCCTTCTTGCAAGACCTGAGTAGGTCCATATAAATGGGGCAAGAAGATACAATGGCAGGTTCCAATGACACCTGGCTTGACCTTATAAGCACAAGTCACTATTGAGATTGAGATTATGACATGAATACACATTTTATGCCCTACCTGTACACACTCACTCACCAACAGTCTCATTCAGTAGGTGGGAGCACCTCTGTACATCATACACACAAGGAGCTGTCTCACCCCAACTGATGCTAGGAGATGAGGTGTTGTCTGCTGGACATAGCTTTTGTTGCACAGTGGCTGTGAGAAGAGATACAAGGCACAACATCTTAGTATGACAAAAATTAAATTTTTGTAACTATACAATTACCAGAAATTATATATCCTGTAGTACCACCAGTGCATAGGGACTAAATCTAAATAATCTGATCTCACTAATTGGGCATGCATGACAACAGAATGCATAAACAGAATACAGAAAGGTGCATGCAGAAGCACACAGATACGCAAGTGCATCAGAATTTTGCCAATTACAGTCTGTTCTGCCAGAATTTTGTGGAAGACTTTCCAACTTACAGTTGCAGTTGCTATCACGTGGCTTAAGTGAAGAATCGTATACAAGTGGCTCTGTATCCTGGCCAAATAGAGAAGGGAAATTCAATACAGCTGGTTAAACAGAAAGGAGATCTGAAAGTCACATATTGTACAAATGTTAGTGACAGGTTCATTGGGCACATATTAGAATAGAGAGCATACATTATGATCTGGTATTCCATCTCCGTCCGAATCAAGTGAACACTTTACATGTGGATCAGAGTCAGCGTTGACTGATACAAAGGGGTCCAGACACTATGGGAAGGGAGGAATGTGTCGTGTAGTAGTTAATACAATATTGTAATATAATATTGCAGTGCCTCCATAATCCAAATCTGTAGAGAAATGCCACATACGTACTTCACATTGCATTGTTTCTTCAGAGCAAAAGCATGGAGGTAAGGGCCCTTTGCACAACATTGAGGTGTTGGAATTCCTGGTCAATCCAGGTGACTGGCAAGCACAGACATCTGCAGGACATAACCAGTCAACAGCAGTACAATCATCAACCTACTTCTCAAAGGTGCATCCAAGGTATACTGCTGGTTGGATATGGTCAGCATATCTACTCCTATTACATAAATAGCTAGATAGTTCAATATCCTTCCGAATTAGATGATAATTCAATTAATATACATTGGACTACCACAATAAGCCAAATATTTAATGACATGGGACCTCATGTGATATTCTGTATGATCGCCTGCTGGCTCACCGGCTGGAGCTAGAACATGTACAGGGACAAAATCTGTAGCCAAAATTGTGAGCAATCCTCCTGAAAGGAACCCAAATTTTCCCACTTCATTGATGATGCTCAGGTTTGTTGTGTTTCTGTCCCTTGCTTCTGCAGTAAACACAGTTAAGGTTAAGTTGTAGCCAAACCTGCGGATGTCTACACTGATCAGATCAATCACTGGGACCCCGGCTGACTGCAGCTCCTGCGAAGTCTAAGAATTGTAGAATGCATATATGTCTTAGAGTATGCATTCATTCCATTCATGCTGTGAGCACTACACTATGCCATGCAGTGCTGAATGGATCATGATACACACACACACACACACACACACACACGCGCGCACACACACACACACACACACACACACACGCACACACACACACACACACACACACACACACAGACACACACACACACACACACACACACACACACACACACACACACACACACACACGTGCATGTGCGTACAACCATTAGTACTCATTTCTAGCATACTCCATTTCGTATTGTTTCCAGCTCCTGTTGTACTTCACTGGTGCCAGAGCAGATTCTGTATGAAACCAATGCGAGGGTGTTTTCAGCATTGTAAGTAAAAGTACACCCCGAGAGATCTCCATCCCATGTAAGGTCCGACACGCATCTCCACTGCATTGTGCCTCTCAGGGTGGGGTGGATCTGTGAGCAGTCCACCTCCAGTTGCTGACCAACAGGGGTAGCAGGGACAAAGGCTCGAGGAAGGCAGCCTACACATGTGTACAAGAGAAGGCCGGCCGGCCATGTACTATAGGGTTTGACAAACAGTATACAGTACAAGTACATGATCATATGGCATTAGTTCTATACAGTATAATATTATTGACTGACTTAACACCACAACATTTGTACCTGGTTGAATGGAAACTTCTACACTTGATGATATGGTTTGGTTTGTCTGTGTGTGCAATGTGCAACTGTAGTTGCCAGAGTGATTGGACGTAGGAGCAATTGCAATCAGAAAGTGTTTGTGTCCAATGTAAGTGGCAGTAAACACCACCAGTGTGTTGTTTGATAGATGGTCCTCAAACGAAACCTCTGAGCCATTGTGCTTCCAGATCACATGGTACTCAATGCTATCCTTCATTCTCGATGACATATTTTTGTCGGGTTGGCACTCCAGAATCAGTGAGTCTCCAGTGGACAGATTCTTTGAGGCAGTGTACAGGGTAAGTGAGTTGATGACACTGGCATCTGTAGCACAGCATTAAATGAAAGATGCAACAGTAGCCAATCATTCCATTGTAGCCATACATAATGTATATAGCTACATATGTACAGATGGTCATTGTAAGTGATGGGAAGGTACAGCTGTATATATAACACTGCCTAGTCCTCAACCACTACTACTGTATTTTACATTGCAGCATAGTTACATCCAGCAGGCCACACACACTAGTGCTCCCATATGTATACTTCCGTGCACACATCCTCTCATACATTCATACATGTAAACATACTTGTAGCACAATTATTACACCCATGCGTATAGCTTACTGTTGAATAGTGAAGATGGGCGAAGTTGCTCTACAACTTGCTGCTGTCCAAGACATTCCACACTCTCACAGCCCAAAGTAATAATCTGTCTAGACCTAGAGCACACAAGATCTACGTGTGGGTATAGATGGTCAGAACAGTGCAATGAAGTGCTGTACTTAGTGTGTATGTAGAAACTGCAGCTTAATGTATTGCCTTAATTGTCTGTGCATCATAACACACCAAGGTAGTCATCTCCGCCTGGCACTATTTCGTACCGGTACTGTTCACCATGGCCAAATGGCATTACAGCATAACAGTGGGGCAATTGGAGCTGCCAGAATGGCATGCCTTCTCCAAGGGCAAGTTGACTTTCCCCAAGGATAGATTCAGTTTCAAAGTTCATGTTATGTCCTCCTCCAAGCACAGACATGAAGCACAGAGAGCTCGGAGTAAACCTTTCAAGTTCGCTGTGATATGCTGTAGGAATGAGCAATGGAGGAAGTATGTATTCGATCCAGTAAGAGATGCTGCAAGCTGCCAAATCACCCTTTTAGCTGATCCATTATATGTATTTACATCCACAAACATGTTCAGTTATATGATTTAATACAAGACAAAGCCATGTCTTCTTTTATGTGTGATGTACTCATCCACTAAACCATGCACCTGATTTGCAGACACTTACTTTCAGTGTCATTCATAGAACAACTCCAGCTGTTAGAGGCTGGAACAGGACGGAGGCATGAATTGCCCCAAATGTCAGTGAACTCTATACAGTCTGCCTGCAAGTGAAGTTTGGGCATAAAATATATTATTATACTCATGCACAGTATGCACGTAATTATATAGACCCACAATGCAGGTTACTACTATTAGTATGACTATATTAGTGCTTTATCAGCTACAAAGGTAAGGCCTACCAGCTATATACATACTAATATAGAATCACAGTAGTAATTAGCTATTGTAAGAATACAAAGATAGAAAAGGGATTAATAATAATAATTATTATTATTATTAGACCATGATGCAACAAATTGCTGTAATCTGATTGGTTCAGCAGAGGTGTTCTAATTCGCTTATATCATCTCTGATTCACTTATACCACCTCTGATTCAACTTATACCACCTCTGGTAGCTTCTGGCGCTTTAAGACATACTTTCAACCACGTAGCTGCGACAAGCTTGGAGCGAAGTTAACGTTAGCAACGTTCCAAGGTACTTCACAGCAGCTGGGCTTCGCAGGGTCGTTTCTGCGCAGTTTACGCTGCCGTTTGACTACTCGGCTACCTGTTGTCATCATTTTTCGGTAGAACTGGCCAGCGCGGTCCTTCCCTCTATTGACGCTGCAGCTGGTTGCTATCATAGTCTAAACACCTTATACCAATATAGAGGCCCTTGCGCTTCGCGCGCGGGCTTCTATAGTAATTGGTTTCCCACGGTGTTCTAAATCCCGTAGACACCTCGGATCTCGGTATAACCTATACTTGGACGACCCACAGCAGCATGATCGGTGCACGGAATAAGATTTACGATGAGATTGGCCAAACATACAGTTATACCCTATAAAACCTGAATTACATACTAAAGAACTGTCATGAAGTACAGAATGAATGAAACTATTGATGGGTGAGGTAATGCAGTAGAAAGTAATAATTTATATGTACAGGCCTTCACTCAATGAAGTAGACATATATAATGGAGTCGATAGCTGTCATCCGCTGTACATGAGACCAGGAGGTGCATGTGCTTGATGGAGTGAGCGATAGTCCAAATTTCCATGTCCACATCTCATTTAACACGTCAGATGGTGTTATACGTACCTACTAAATATTATGTGTGCAGTTGATATAGGAACCTACCTTGTGCTGACCATCAAACGAACATGAAGTGGGTCCGGAAATGTAAGTGCGCACAGTACAGTTATAAGGGTTCCATTCTAAACAATTTCGTCTGAGCAACTGACAACCATACTTCAGACCTGCAAGGAAGCAGTACCTTATGAACAGACAGTGCTTCAAAATTTCAAAACAGAGATTGAGACATCCTGTGGGAGTGCTCCACATGCCTTTTCCAAAGAGAAAGGGAAAGTCCCTTCCGTCAATTGTGCTGTCTGCCACTGTATAGTTTGCTTGATACCATCCAGAGTCCTCCAGCAGAGCAAGGGTGAACTCACTCAAGATAGAATACGGTCTGCATAGATATTGTGCAGTGGAGAGTATATTTCATGACAGCAGCTTCACTGCATCATCAGCAAGCAAATAATTTCAGTGCATTAGGAGCTAGTGCATGAATGTGTTGAAATGTCTAGCTAGTATCACTCACGGATAAAAGTGACTTGTCATGATTTCTGTCATCATTGTCCTCATTGGCCAGTGTCTATAAGGAAAAAGATTCAATGTTACTTCTCTGCACACACCTACACCAGCCCATACAATCATACATATCCACACACAAGTACACTCACATGAACACACACAAACACACAACACACACAACACATGCACTACACGTACTGCATACATATACACTCTTAAGCTTCACATACCCATTTCCTGCATAGTGAACGCCATTCACAGGGCAACCAAAATGCTTGCTCCCAATGTCAATTATCTATTGCAAGAGTATGTGAATTACTCAATGCACTGTGCTATTGTGTATTAAGACACATGTTGTGGCTTATTGGTTGTGATTACCTTTGGAGTGACAATAGCTGGAACGAACCTGGATGCATATTTCTCCTTAGAATTCTGCACAATTCTTGCTTGTTCTTTTTCAAATTTGTAGCTATATATATGAATGAAATATCAACACAGTCAGGCATTTTCTAGATTTGCTTTGGTCAGTCATATGCAGTCATTTGAACACTCACAGGTGAAATAGCTCATCTGACATTCCAAGGATATGGAGCATCTCGTGAATGATTATCCTCTGCATGAACTCTTCTTGGTAGATAACATTCACAGTATCATTCTACATCGCATAGAATGTTGGAGGAAATATAATCACTCAATCGGACTCATAATATGTATACATAAAGTGCATATGTTGTCTTCTCCTCACTTTTGGACAAATATTGATGTAACCAGCAACAGGTCTGTCCTGCAGTTGAGGGGCTGTCAGACAGGCTGCACCATAGACCAGAGAAGTGTCTCCCACACACAAGTCTGCAGATGAGTAGATGTGAGAGCACATGCACATCATATAGTCAAACATACATCTAGCATAAAATTTATTTCTTGATGCTACTTACCATCACTGATGGCAGTGATGTAGATGACTGTGTCTGCATTCTCCACTCCAGTGCCATTTAACCCACATGTCACATTTGGTTGCACAGTTGCCATTCCAGCATGCTCTGCTGGGACTCTCACATGAGGTCCACAGTACAAAGTGCTGTTCTCACCCACTCCACAGTCACACTCAGAGCTGTTGGTAGAACTGACAGTGCAGTTTGGCCTAAACCTCAAGTTCCCTTGTAGTGGCTCCACAAGAATGGCCTGCTCCAAGTATTGGCTTGCAGCATTGAGAGCATTGACAAGAAACCCCATTGCATCTGGTGAAATGTTGGAACCTATGGAGTCCATCAGTACATGTGTCTTGATCCTTATCCCCTGGTAGTCGGGAGCAGCACGTTTCTTCTCTGTTGCAGTGCTTCCAATATCCAGTTCCACAGGCTGTGGTTTTGTAGTTACCTGTTAGTCATATATAAACTGTATATCTTTTGTGGTTGATACCTTTAATATTTTTATGCATTAACAAGCACCCTTGCTATCTGCCACTAGTTATCAGAGAGTGTGCACATGACTTGTATCACACAGAGGCAACCACATACCTTCTCATGAACACAGGTGTACAGATGGCTTTGCTGTCTTTGCTGACTGTAGCTTCCACGTATTGCCGCCAGTGCTCCATTCGAGACTATTAACAAAGTAAGGGGGAACAACAGAACATTCATCATTGGCACCATGTGCGATGAAGTTTCTGAATCACGTTAACTATAAGAAAGTATTATAGGCTAAGCGAGCTAGGGCTTTATATACCAGTTTGGGTACCACAAGATCTTGGATTATATAATTCACACCAGTTGCATTCACTTTCACTTCACTGAACATGACATACTCTGTAGCAAACCAATGCCATCAGTCATACAACTGTATAGCTTTCAAGTGCACACCACTTAATGTGCACAGTGACAGAATTTTATAGTTCTAGAGCAGGCTCTGAGACATATAATAAATCCAAAAATCTGAACAAAGTCAATTGTGTTGGATAGCAAGACAGCTAACTGACTGTATACTCAGTTTAGATCTTCATTTCTTATACATTGATCACATTAATTCTAGAAATTGTTGTGTAACTCTGGAGGAATGATAAAGTAAGTTTGCAATTGCAAGCATGTATGGACATTGTATTTAACTATGGCCTGTTCCTATAATATTCTAAATTAACATATTATACAGCTGCAGTTGGCAATGACACATTGGCCATGCACTATTATGCCATTAGACTCGCATACAGTCAAAGTGACCTGTGTAATTTGTAGAGTGCATGCATTATGATTTCTTTGTGCACTGCTGAAGATCTATGTATGCCTCTTGTGTGCACAAGCAGCTGAAGAAGTTCATACAGAGAATGAAACAAATTGCAGCAATTGAAAGCATTTCAGGGAGATACCTGAGCTTTTAGTTTTGCCAGCAACACTCATAATATAAGTGTTGCTGGCAAAACTAGGCACTAGTACTAACTACCCAATGTCCTACTGTAATGACAGTCACTTTCATTCAAGGATCTGTTACTTTCACCCTCAACTTTGGGTAATTTTATTTTGAATATGTGGCTACCAGCCCATGGACTGAACCAAGCACCACAGTTCACATGATACTGTTCCAATACAATGGCGCAGATTCCTGATTCTAATAATCTAAGACCTTGTTCACCTAAAAATGTCTTAACATGCTAATGACCTGATTCGCTGAGTACTGGTGGCTAAAGCTAGGTCTTACTTGCATGGGTAAGTAGAGCAATTTTCATGTTTGAAGCCAATTGCTAGGCTTAATATTTAATAGACGGGGCCAAAGATGACACTTTCCACAAATTTCTTACGTGGTAATTTATCATAGGGAAACACCTGTCAGATTTGGGTACTTCTAGTAATTTTATATAAAAAGCCAAACATGCTGTACGTGGTCTCGAGAATGCATGTGGTGCCACCTCTTATATGGCCTGACAATGCTGATAATATTGGTTGACCAGCATGGTTAGAAAGATTCAGCTTATAGCTCTTAGGCCAATGTATTTGGAAATTTTATGAATAATTACACCTAAATAGGGACACACATCTAATTATCTGGACAAAGCTGCTTCAAACTATAGCTATCTTGTACCAATGTTTCTTTGCACCTGAAGACAAGTACAAATATATAATATTGCTTCTTGAAATCAGGAGACATTGCAAAACCGGAATGGGTGAACGGCCATTTCATTCACATTATATCAACAGCTATCACCATGCAGAAGCTAACTTCATATAGCTAATGTGTGAGGCATTGTAATACCACACTTTTCAACAGAGACAGCTGTACCTGTTAATTGAAAGACTTTAGGTTGTGTTGAAATAGTGCTACCACTGACACATCCTCTTACCCCATTTTATGCCTTTGCTTACACCCTTTTCCACACTTTGTACCCCCCATGCTCACTCCTGTCTGTACATGCAGATCATAGGTAATGTATATCCTTAATTAATTACAGTCATGTAGCTATTCAGGTCATGCAAACAATATGTGGATAGACAAAATAAAAGTAAAGTATGAACAGAAAATAGACCTCAATCCCAACCCAATTTCTTGTGCTTCCACTGCCAGACAATAAACAGGTATTATGATACTTGGCATTTAGGCTGTCTGCTTGTAGCTAGCTATATGTAGCTTCGATCGGGCATCGTCGTTGTATATTTTAAGATCTCAGAATTACCCTCGATTACCGTAGTCCAATGTGTATTGTTCTGCATGGATAGACCTGAGGTCGACATTGACGATTGACCTATTGTATGGTCACCGTGGTTTAATTTGCAACTCTAGCTATATATGTACGTAGACGGCAAGCACTAACCTGTACAACGGAGAGCATGAACTACAAAGGAGCACTGGTGAAGTAGCTAGCTATAGCTGCATGTACACAGTTAACAGCAGTTAGCTACCACCAATGCGTGGTGTGTCATGCACTACAATCCATGCACGCAGCGTCGATCGAGTACGCGTGTCACAGTATAGCTATATAAATGGACGGATATATAGCTATAGCTGAATGACAGTGCGCCAACGCAGCCATGCACCACTCACCGAACGAACTGAGCCCACAGAGGAGTGCAACGGCAACAATGGTCCATTTGAGAGGGAACATGGCACGTTCCATGACGGCAGGAATAAGTGACCCTCAGAACCTCAATCAGTCGTAACAATATTTTATATTACGCCAAAACATTTCCGACTAGTTGCAAGCACTGACCAAAAAAAAAAAATCATTCCACTCCCATAGGTGTACATACGCAAGTACGTCGCTACAGCATGCACTATGTCCGCACACACGTATATAGCGCGCGCAATTCTTGTACAGTACGTAGCAAGGAGGAAGATATGGGGAAGAAAGGTTAGGGACTAATATCCAGCGAAGCACAGCTGAGCCATATATTTCCCTTTCCCTTGTATCTATGTATAATATACTGTACAATACACCTGAAGATGGTCGCACACAAGCATGCATCCACAAACATATGCACATTAATAATGTCATTCATATCACACTGAACCATGCACAGATAATATGACTATAGTACATACTGCAGCAGTAAATATGGTATAAAAGAATAGATAGTAAATGCCCAGGATGTGTGACCAAAGAGGTCTGTTGACATACATTGGAACTAATGCTCATTAATTAGCTTAACTGGAAAATATACTCCCCAACTAAAACAATGAAATATGTGATCAGAATGATGAGCATAAGCAGGAATATTGCACTACAGACTGCAAATATTACATTGGCTATGTCTTTATACAGTGGTGGGTGGGTGCTGTGTGTGGGTGAAAGGCATTCCCCAGTACTGCCATTTTCACTAGGGTTGGAGGTACAGGGCATGAGATCGACGAGGACTTCACAGTTTACACCTGTGTAAAATGGTGCACAGGAACAGTTGTAGCTTCCGTCTGTGTTGGTGCAATTCCCACCATTCTGGCACAGGCTTGTCTGATGACATTCATCTACATCATCTGTGCAGTTCTTCCCAGTCCAACCAGGAAGACAGATACAGCTGTAAGCGATGGGAGTGTTCACACACTGGCCACTGTTTTGGCATGGTGTATAAACTGCACAGTGGTCAATGTTGGCACAGACTGGACCGGTGTAGTTGCCTGTACAGTTGCAGGTATAGCCATTCCCCATGTCCATGCAGGTACCGCCATTCAAGCAAGGTTGGGAGGCACACAGATCAATGTCCTCACTGCAGGTGTGTCCAGTCCACCCAGGGGTACAGGTGCAGGAGAATGTTGGAACACCAGCAATCACAACATCAGAGCAAAACCCACCATTTGAGCATAGTGTAGAGCTGCAGGACTCTGCAAAATGAGTCAACGTTTAGTACAGGGTAAAAACCACGTGATGAATTACATAGTTATAATACAACTGCATGCACACCATCAAATATAATGCCATAGTGCAAAACCGTTCTACATATACCTGCAGGAGGGAGTATCCACAATTCCACTTCTCTTTCCAATTTGGTGAAGGTCCCAGGGAGGGTAAGGCTGAAAGGCATCAGTCCAATTGTGAAGATGTAAATACCTTGTGGTATGGGGTTCCTTGTTCTCAATACGACCAAGTTAACAGAGGCTCCTTGAACTGCTTGAAAGTCTATACTCTCTGTGCCACTTCCATTGATGGTGGTGATGAACACTACCACATCATTGATGTTCAGAGTGACTGGAATAATATTTACAGTCAACAGGTATGTACCACCTTGTACCATCATGGTGCGATCATCTACAAATGCAACTGCTTCGTATTTTGTTGCATTCACAGTGTAGCCATCAGGGTGGACGTCAGTGGCTATACAGTAGAGAATGGCAATAAATTAGTAGCTTTTTTACATGTGCATGACTATTTCTCAAAGCTCACATTTTGCAGCCTGGCACTCCCTTGACGTTGTATTAGCAATGAGTCCCTCAGGACAAGTGGACATGCAAGATCCCATATAGGAGAATGTTGTGAAGCCACAAACTAAACATACAGAATGTAAGTAGGTGCACATGGAGGTAGTTATATATGGACAGTGTTAGTTACAATATGCCATATCAACATCTGATTCAGAATATATAGAGAGGTTATAATTATACGTTACTGCAATGGAATACAAGGAAACAATAGTCAAAACAAGGTATGTATGTATAAGCTTAATACACAGTGGCATCTGATTTTTGTGGTCATGGGAGTTCTATTATAATAGCACTAGTTGCAGGAGTTTCTGTATATTCTCAACTGAACCTTATTTACTGCATGTGAGGTTCATGCAACCAGGCAGCTGTAAGTACCATGTTTGGAAATAGTCAGTAGCCGGTCTGTTTATCTCGTGCATGTATTCTCCAGCACATGACTGCATGCATGTGCTCTTTGTGTGCACTTGTCATTCCTTTGCATGCATATGTCTACATGCATGCTTTAAGTTTATAATTCTTATTGGGTCATCAAATAAAAATGGCGGGGAAACGTGGTCGGCTACATGTGAATAGCTACATACATGTAGGGCTAGGCATGCATGAGGGCAGCTGTGTTGGACCAGGCAGGATAGTTAAGACTTATCTTGCTTAGCTAACAGACCGGTACCTAACTGTATACGTATACCTGTACTCTGCAGCCAGCTGCAGTATACAATGCTTGCTCATGACCTGGTTGCTGGAAACCATGTGATTGCAAGTGTTGTATGAAAAAAGCCCTTTACACGGCATGAACTGCTCGGCACTTAGCCTAGTTAGTGCAATTAAATCACATTGCTATATACTACCTCACTAGTCAGTTTAAGCCGCATCATATGAAGCATATGGAGGAAGACAGCTAGCTATAGGTGACATGCATGCATGAGGAGACCTATAGCTAGGGTTGCTGTACATGTAACAAAAGACGTGGCTAGACTAACACCATGCCGAAATGTCACCGCGATGTAAGGGGGCAACAACATCACTACGAGGGTGCACGAGTGCCATCTGGTCCCACGAAGGGCGCAACAGTAGGCACAGCTGTCTGGTCCCACGAAGGGCGCAACAGTCAGCAAGCGAGAAATGACTCCGTCTAGCTGGAGTAGGTTGTCATTTACCTAGGGTTAGTAGGTAAATGGTAGGTTGTCATTTACCTACTCCAGCTAGACGGAGTCATTTCTCGCTTGCTGACTGTTGCGCCCTTCGTGGGACCAGACAGCTGTGCCTACTGTTGCGCCCTTCGTGGGACCAGATGGCACTCGTGCACCCTCGTGGTGATGTTGTTGCCCCCTTACATCGCGGTGACATTCCGGCATGGTGTTAGTCTAGCCACGTCTTTTGTTACAGTTTATTTACCCATGCCACGATGCTTTCTCTGTTTTCCTGTGAAAACGACGTTTTAAACATCAACGGGGACGGATGGCACCGACCAATCGCGTACAACGTGGTTGCTTGGTGACATCTGGACGCTGCCCAGTGCTGCTGATGAGGAGTGGGATTCTCCGAAAAGGCCTTCCAGCACAGTGGCAAACCTCCAACTTTTCGTCCAATTGCAGAGGTAAGTACCTTTTTTCTTGTCAGTTGCTGTACATGTTTGGGTGCACATGTAGCTGCTGTATATGATGTGTGCTCTACATATATTATACATTTTATCCCTATAATAGAACAAGTCCTTATCCCCACTTCCGTTCTGTTCCATGGGCAATGTACATCCCTCTGCAACAAGGGAGCTTATATATGTTTATACATGGTCCCCGTGCGAAGTTCCCCACAGGCAGCTATATAAATGGGGGGGGGGGGGGGGGGGGGGGGAGGGGGGGGGGGTGGAAAGGACAGTGTGTATGCACCTATAGCCACTGACACATTCTGGAATGTGCAGATTTATAATTCCATACATTGTGTGTGGGGGCAAGAGCTGTTGCTGATATGGGGGCATTATAGCTGCAGGCACATATAGCCAGCCTGGCCAACAGCACCAACCGTCTGTGCATTATTGTCTATATAGATTGGAATCTTGCAGAATGCACAGTTTGCTTAGCCACTGTGCGGAATGTGTGACACCACTGATAGCAAGGGCACCGCTGTGATAGTATATTAACTATAGGGCGTTACATCCAGAGGTCATTGTCAACTGCTTATAATTACAGGAATCATCCTGTAGTTATCCTGTAAAGTTTATGGATTTCTCATGGGTATTAGGATTTCCATCATATGATTTCCATACCCATGCATGATCGTATCCTGTAAAGCAGTTGACAAAGGCCCCCTAGATCGAAGCATCCTGCAGCTGATAGTTGTGACCTGCTCAAGAATTAATCAGCCAACCCAACTATGAATCTGAGCACTACTGAATATGTGATAGATAGACACTTAGATAGGTAGCTAGGGTGTTGGGTGTTTGTATACGTGCATGCTCAGGCCTGCAGCATCGATATACTCCGTGGACATTCACCCGAATGCATATGCGCACGCCATACGTATTCAGAATGGCAGCAGGTAGCTAGCTAAAACATTCGAGTGAGCAGGTGTATGCGGCATCGAAATACCAGCAAAACTTAAGTGCACCGCATAGTTAACAGAACAGCAGCGGAGCCTACGCATATACCAGTCTATATAACACAGCAGTCCATCACGGTTATGCGCTTCCTCGAGCCAATTGAGAGAGGAGAACGCAATAGTTATGCGTAATCATTATCTTAAATCACTGCGAATGGGCACAAACCTGCAGTCTATCGTGCGCGACTGTATACATAAGGCACCGCTCACCTGCCATTTGGCTGCTTGCGGGAAAAAGGACCAGTAGACACGCTATCACGCTAACACTGCTTACTTCACTTGTAGAAGCCATCTTAATCGAGCCGATCGAGATCGATTTGAACTACGTCGCTATTCATTGTTTTTATAACAACTAGCTGCACCCTAGCACACTTAGGGTACCCATAATATGACACAGTACACAGGTCCTAGCTAGAATCCTATATATTATTGATATAGCCATATATGCAAATCACTATTGCATTCCGGATTGAATGCACACAAACTGTTTGCATACCTTTGCTTCATAGCTTTGATTGTTTTATAAATGATAGCTGTTTCCTTGTACAAAGATACACAGTGTAACACTGGGATGTACAGGTAAACAAGTGCAAAGCTTGTGCAAGCTGTACATGTATTATAGCAACATGCAAGGAAATGGCTAAAGGAGAAATTCACTGCATGCACTAAATGCACATAACACAGGCCTACATGGCTGAAAGTCGTTGCTAGTAAAGCTTTGCCTCCCTAGCTACCTGTGCTGCTTCTGTATGCTATATATCTTGGTATATAGAATGTGCCTTCATGTTAATTGAATAGACCAGCTGGGTCACTCAATTCATCTAGCTAACTGCACATGTAATGCCTTGAACTACTATATACGTGGAAGTCTCACATGCATATTATGCATATACATAGCACAATTAAGTGCCTGTGCATGTGCGTACTAAAGTTAATGTTATTATTCATACTGTTGGCTGTGCAGCGCAGGGCACATGAACACTGCAGAACTCACAGGCTAGCCAGCTCATAATAATTATATTTCACCCTTTATATGTACAATTAATTTAAATGATTGTGACTCATCATGCAATTTAAAGCCATCAAAAGAGCATTGCATTTTGTTTACTAGTAGCCACTGAAAACGGTCTTGTTGGGCTGCGGTCACGGGAAGTAATTCCATACTGTTGCAACTGACCATCACTTTGACTGTCCCTATGAATAATGGAATCAGATAAATTTTAAAATTGAAATATAGCATTATAATCACAATGTGTATGTTATCTACCACTCACCAGCTGATATCTCTCTTGCAACAGATGTTGTATCCAATCAAGGAAACCAAAACGCTGAATACAAAGAGGAATATTACACCAAAGACGGCTATGACAATGGCAGTAAGCCTGTACAATGATGGTTGCACTTCACGTGGAGGCGAAGATTCACAGTTTCCATCTGTGCACTCTGTAGTGCCATTTTCACATTGGTTGGAGGTGCAGGGAATAACTGTTTCGCAGTTTACACCTGTGTAAAATGGTGCACATGAACAGTTGTAGCTTCCGTCTGTGTTGGTGCAATTCCCACCACTCTGGCACAGGCTTGTCTGGCCACATTCATCTACATCGTCTGTGCAGTTCTTACCAGTCCAACCAGGAAGACAGATACAGCTGTAAGCGATGGGAGTGTTCACACACTGGCCACTGTTTTGGCATGGTGTATAAACTGCACAGTGGTCAATGCTGGCACAGACTGGACCGGTGTAGTTGCCTGTACAGTTGCAGGTATAGCCATTCCCCATGTCCATGCAGGTACCGCCATTCAAACAAGGTTGGGAGGCACACAGATCAATGTCCTCACTGCAGGTGTGCCCAGTCCACCCAGGGGTACAGGTGCAGGAGAATGTTGGAACACCAGCAATCACAACATCAGAGCACAGCCCACCATTTGAGCATAGTGTGGAGCTGCAGGGCTCTGCAAAATGAGTCAACGTGTTGCCTTCAATGAAAGACTGGAATGGCAATATACTACTGAATTTTGTAAATGTGTATATTACATGTAATACATATTAATACTAAGTGGCTACCTTAGATAGGTCTACAGTTCACTTTGATACACACTAGCTTAAATTTCCAGATTATTTAGGTATTTCAGTGGCTACCAGCTATACATTCATCAGTGAATGGCAAGGAAAGCACTCTGCAGTATCTGAATAATGCAGGATTACCTAGCACCATGGATGACAACTGTTGATGAGGGCTATGAATAACATTACATGTATCAGGAATAATACTACAATAGTGCAGCCAAAACAGACAAGGATATACACATATGACAGATACTATGATACTGCAGGAGGGAACTAGGAGGATGTAAGCGGCATGTATCAGAATTAAGAAATCAGTCCAGGAGTGTTGTGTATAGACATTTGGGAAGGTTCAGCCCTCTCTGTTTAGATTGGCTACACTCTGTTGGGTGTGCCAGCTCTCAATTAAGCAATGGTGTGGCACTGCGTGGATGGCTATCAAGCACCTGCACCCTGCATGCTGAGGTCCACAGACATCCAGCAGAGTGTGGACAAGCAGACAGAGAGCAAGGAACCCGGCCTGCTAGAGGCTTACATAGCTCTCATCATCAGCTGTCATGCAATCATGATGTCACATCATACCCCAATATTTAGACACTGTGCATTGCTTTCTTTACCATTTACTGATAAAGGCAGTTGGCAGCTAGTCTTGTGCACCAGCCCCATATTACGTGTCCAAACTCAATAATAATAGTTATTGCAAATCCCTACTTCTCTGCAATTGCACAATAATGTGCGCACAGAGAAATAGGGGCTAGAAACAAGACTATACCTGGTAGCCACCGAAGCATCTGATTGTGCTAATGTGCAACAGAGCGAGAGTATTATGTATAATAGTACAACTTACCTGCAGGAGGGAGTATCCACAATTCTACATCTCTTTCCAATTTGGTGAAGGGCCCAGAAAGGGTAGTACTGAAAGGCATCAGCCCAAGTGTAAAGACGTAATTACCCTGTGGTACCGAGTTCACTGTTCTCAATACAACCAAGTTAGTAGTGATACCTTGAATTCCTTGAAAGTCTACACTCTCTGTGCCACTTCCATTGATGGTGGTGATGAACACTACCACATCATTGATGTTCAGAGTGACTGGAATAATATTTACAGTCAACAGGTATGTACCACCTTGTACCGCCATGGTGTGATCATCTACAAATGCAACCGCTTCATATTTTGTTGCGTTCACAGTGTAGCCATCAGGGTGGATGCCAACAGCTAGGTAATAGACAGTGGAAACAAAATAAGGCAACATCACTCTACACACACATGATGACTGCTGCACAGTGGGTCACTCGCACTCCTCCTCAAACTCACAGTTCGCAGCCTGGCACTCCCTTGACGTTGTATTGGCAATGAGTCCCTCAGGACAAGTGGACGTGCAAGATCCCATATAGGAGAATGTTGCAAAGCCACAAGCTAAACAGAGTGTACATGAAGACAAGTGTGAAGAATGTGGGCAACAACGGCATAAACATCACTGTAGAATAGAGGTTTTGTTGTCACATTGGATACACCGAGACTCCAAGACAGTGAAAACTCTTGGAACTATAGGAGCTGCCACACACATAGTGCAGGCCTACAGGTGGTAAAGCCACAGAGTGTCTTTGCATCAGATATGATGCATATTGCACACATGGCACTGAAATGGCTACTTCCCACTCAGTGCATATATGCAGTAAACATTGTCAATCATCAGTTTACATGGTCAGTGGCACAATTAATAGCAGCCGAACACACACACACACAGGTAGAAGGGGGTCTGGGCTATGCCAGACTAGGAGCCAGACTGCTACAGACTGCTATGGAGAAAGAATAGCTGGTAAAAGTTGGCAAGTGCAGTTGTAGACTGACAGCAAGTAGGAAGTACAGTCAGCAGGTAGCATCTTAGTCTGGTAGAGATAGCTAGACACCATTCTGTTAGGGAGAACTAATTCCTTTTACCTCTAGTTCAGGTGCTCGAGAAACTGTGCATTCTGCTTAGCCCACATCACATGGTGGACGCATGAATGTATTCTACCCGAGCGAACACAGTGGTGTGTGCACCTTTGCTACCGTATTTAACACGGCAGAGTGTGTCATGCGGTGAAACACTCAACAGCCCAATAACGTACATATATAGAATTTACCCAGTAACTAGGACCTGAACGTCAACACCTTGAGGTAAAATTAACTCTGCACCCACGGCCCTATGCAAACACTCCTGCCTATGGCTATGGCCACACTCTTACTTGGCCACTTGTGAGGGGTGTGGCTACTAGATACACAAACGTTCTCCGGCTGCGGATGGACATTTAGCGCTCTCAATAGTGTACACTAGATTCCAAGTATTAGAAAGACGCTCCTCACCTGTCATTTGGCTGTGGGTAGGAAAGAAGGCCAGCAGGGCTGCTAATACAACACAAACGGATTGGCTTATCGAATTGGCAACCATCTTGTCGGCGCGGATGCGCCATCCTCACTAATGAATATCGTTTAAATTAGCTGCGACGTGCGTTGCATCTGTCACATTGCAGCTGCAGCTTCCTGCTCTCGCATTTGTAAACAAGAAACTTATATAAAAAGACTTATATATATATATATACTTGTATAATAGAGACTTATGTCGAGCTCGATCGGCCACCACAGTGCCAGCTATAGCTATGCATGCATATGTATAGGGGGTTAAGGTTAATGCATATGCATTTCATGTGTTTTAAATGTTTAAAATCGCGTATTACTGGTAGCTATTTAATAGCATAGGTTTAACTCATGCAATAAGTGCTCTTAGTAGCTGATATTGTCCTCGATCCTGCTAGGTGATTATCCCACACATGCCATATGCATGAACAGCTGTGCTATTTATACGTATGCACAGTGACACAGTACAAAAGTGGCTACACTAGCTACCACATCACACAATTATATGCACACCAGTCAGGACTATGGATATATAAAGTATGATTTGCTACATGTACTACAAAGTGGTGTGCCTATGTTGTGAAGAAGTGTACATGTGCAGCAGTCTGAAAGTGTAACACTGCCTTACTATGTGTGCCCTAATTATGTATTCATTTGAGTCAATTCTTCCTGGAATAGCTGGCACTGCTCTTAATGACTTCTTCACGAAGTGTCACTGAAATAGCAGAAGTCTTACGATCCACACCAGATGGGGTATCTTCATCATCTGCAAATGTTAGTACACTTTCCTGTACCTCATCCTGCTCCTCGAGTTCATCAGGGTCATGGCCTAAGAACAGAGAAGTAGGCAGGCATGGAGTAGATACTGTACACAGTTAGGTTTACGGACTGGAGATCAATGGCAAAGGGCAGCCTGCATCATTAAATTAAAAACTGTCTTTTGTAGCACTTCACACATGTGTAGAGCAAGAGTGTCTCATCTTATAAGATGGACTCACCAGACTCAAAATGAGACTCAAACTGACTCGAGTCCACCATGTCACTTCTGGTGCTCTGCAATGTGCTTGCTGCATAAAGAGATGACGAAATATGTCTGATCTTGCATCATCTTACTTGCCAACACTGCCTTGGGCTAACTAGCTAGATGGTGTACAACTCAAGGTGTATTCACCATACTTACTTGGTGTCAGTGAGGACAAGTTCCTCCTTGCTGTGTCCTGCAGGAAAGGGTTATTGGCACTTAATCAAATGCTCACTGGCAGCTTGATTGTCCTGTTCAGTCCAGCGCACATGCATAACTATACTGTATCTGTTTGCACTCTAGCACATACATGTGCACACACACACACGCATGCATGCATGCACCCACATGTAGTGTATTGTTGTACAATATCCAAATACCGTATAATTTCTAATATGGGCACCGCCCCAATTAATGCGCCTCCTAGGGCATACCCTATTTATTCCCGTTCCAATTGTAAGCGCCCTTGGGCATTGGAAATAATATCAGGCGGCACCTAAATTATTGGAGCAGAATATATATTTTTGCACTATACCACATTATGCTGAACATGAGACAGCGAAATGGCGACCCTAATGGACTACTTTAACCGCGTCGCTGCTTCATTCACGTCCACAGAACATGGAAAGAGGATGGTTAAGTGGGTCAAGCACCCACGGAGACCAAGGAAGTGCCCACTGGAACTGAGTGGCACAAGCTGACTAAGAAGACGTCCAGGTGGCACCTGTAATTCTAATTGAAGCGCCCCTTGGTCATTGCATGTTTTTTGCCGTTCTAATAAGAAGCGCCTTTAAGCGGTGGAATTATTTTTAAGGGGCGCCTATATTAGAAACTATACAGTAATAGTAGTCCTGAGTTTGCATGCCTTGCAAGTTCATCTGCATGAATAGGCTACTATAAATTAATAATAGAGGCACAGCCACTCTTTGAATTTAGGCCCATGCAAGTTCCAAGAATTTGGCCTATCCATAATTTGAGCCTGTGTTTTGTGTGTTTGCAAATAATATGTTGTGACATAATTGCTAGAATGATGTCACTAGCTTGTGATTGCCTCACTTTGCTACTGATTTCAACATCACACTTGGACAAACAAGTGTGAATACACACAATGACATTGCATTTGTGTAATAGTGGACTGTTACTGGAACAGGAAGCTCACAGGGGAAGATGTTGCCAAGTGCTCCATTGACTCAGTTGGTGGAACTCCAGTAAAGGACACCTTTCGGTGGTAGACATACTGGCGAATGCGAGTGAAACGCTTGAAACAGGCTACAATCTTCGGCCGGACTTTGTCATTGCGCAGTACATAGAAGAAGAAGATGGCTGCACCCTACATGAACAGAAGAGGAATTGTACAACATAATTATTGAGAAAGACTATTGGAACTCATTGATGCTTACGCACCTGGAGTGAGTTCAAAATGACAAAGAGCCAAGCAAAAACCACAGTCTCCTCATTGACAGCAAACAGTCCAATGATCCAAGTGAAGCCAAGGAGAGGGAGGAGGATGATGAAAGCTTTGAAGAGCTCCCTGTACAAAGTAAGTGTGCAGTAATTACAAATAAACATAGAGTGTCATTTGAATTAAGAACTGTGACAAGCATGCTTGGAGATACACATCAGTTACCTAATGTGACACAGACTCACCATGTCAGAAACTTTGCTTCATTCTCAGCTTTGTCTGCCTGAAACTTCCTCCGTCTGGTATCTCGGTAGAACTTAAACAGACTTCGCAACACAAATACCAGAAGAACAGCATTCACCTAAGTAGCAGAGAAATAGAGAGTTCGAGTGAATTTGGGTGAATGCCATACCATACATCTATCAGAACAAGAATCTGATTGCATGCGACCATACCAGAAGGATGAGCAGCATTGGGACAATAAAGGCAAATATGGTTCCATAAACTGTTGACAACCAGCATCTACAGAAGGAGCAATGTGTCATTTGCTGTGAAGCTGTGAAGATGTACAACCATTTATCATGCACTCATGTATAATAGCTGCTCCATTGTAGACTGCATGAAGTATACTGTATATCTGGGGGATGGTTGCAATTGCATATGTAACTTACGCAATAGTTTTGTCATTAACTTTAACTAAGTACTGCTCATGACGGATTGCAACAGAGACGCCAGCTATCAGCAGAGGTGACACTGCATGTATAGGAAGCAGCAGAACAGGTATCTAACTCCAGCAACCTTGTGCTAGGGGTCAGAAAATCAACGCCTTCTTTCCAACCTACCCCATCCAAGAGCCAAGTATATGTACACCCATTTTCTTTCATTGGCATGAAACACCTTGACAAGAAGGATGTACATCATTACAGCTTCACACAGCATCCAGAAGAAGGCAGCCAGGAAGAAGTAGTGGAGCAGGAAGGCCATTATCTTGCAGGCGATCTAGGAAGGAGAATGAAGAGAGTCTATGTACATGCATGATTCACAGACAGTACATTGTAGGCAGCGCTGTGCTTACAGCCATGTATACTCACATCAACACTTTTTGCACCTTCAATTCCTGCCAAAAAGATTAACAGCCCACATGCTAGAGCAATACACAAGTTCAAGTGGACAAAGTTGTTCAGCTTCTTCCAGAGCTCACGTCTGAAGGCAATTGTAAGAGAAGGACAAGTTACAATAGAATGCTGAAACTGTTACCAGCACTGCAATGCACAGCTTTGCTCATGATCATACAGAGTGGCCCTACTGCACTCACCTCAGGGTGAGTAGGAAGATGATAGTAGCAATGAGGCAGAGAAGGGAAATGGCACATCCAATGTAGGATATCACTTGGAAAGGAAGGGTGGGTCGGATCTGTTGGGTCAAAGAGATAAGGATACAGCATTACAATGCCTTGAGGTTGGAAAGTAACGATACATATGCATATTTGCCATGCACGTATAATTTGTACAGTTCCTGCACTCACTTGAGCTGGACTGACAAGGACAGCAAATCCAGTCAGATGTTCAACACTGCAGTTCACCACTCCATTGCTAGTGTGCTGGGTAGTAAGGCCAGCCCCGGACCACACAGCAGCCCTGTGCACATAATTGCAGTATATATGTACTGTATGTGTACTAATTTCCATGGGATGTTACTTTCACAAATTCTGCAAGTTAGCGGGCATTCGTGAAAATAAGAATGCAAAAACTCCCAACATCTAAAGCATTATGAGGCACTGGGATAGGTGCAAACAAGTGTGTTTTCCTAGCTCTGAGGAAGATCAAGAGTTATGATAAGACCGCAGGCATTTTTATCTCAGACTTGTCACCATTGAAGCATTGAAGTGTTCAAGAAGTTAGCAAAGAGTTTGGATGACATAGTCAGCTTGAAGAGCATGTCGACACAAGGGAGGCCAGTAGTAGAAGGTGTTGCACTCAGTATGCTGCCAAGAACAACGCTAGTGCTGGTTTCCCTAACGGTGCTTCCTTGGGACTTGGCTGACCAGGAAAGCATCACTCCTAAGTGCAGGACTCCATGAAATGTAAAAGATGCAATGCAATGAAAGTGTACAGTAGTGATTGAAGTACTGAGCCACCGGCAAGCAGTTAGCATGTGGTCATCTAAATCCCGAAAAAAATAAACCAAGTGTTTGTGTAGGAGATTAATAATTTGTACTTGCATATGTATAATTATACGTACATAGCAGAGTGGCCCGCCTTCAGCGAGCTACGGCACCCAACGCCTATCTCCCAATGCCTTCAGCAACCATGTTACTGCTACAGCTCAAAATGATGATCATCGGTTTAAATTTGAACGTGGGACGACAGCAAATCAAATTGGGCAAAACCCGGAAGTCAATGGGAACAATAATTAGAAAATGGCTGTCGTCTGCCAAGGAAAAAGTGGAAATGGACGGATACCTCTCTGCCAACCGAAGACGGGCGCCGTCAACCTCGCTATAACCTGACCCCTGGTGCCCCCAGCAGCCTCAGCGAGTTTGACGGCGACTGAGCAAGAAACGCGCGCGTGTATCGTGAACACACAGACAGACAATTTCGGCCTTATATATTAGATGGTGTGTTCAAGAATCTCCATATGTGTACATGCATGTGTGTTTATGTTTATATGTACACATGGCATGCATTCAGAATGGAGTGCGTAAATTTGTTAGCAAGAGAAATAGACAGCAACGAAAAACGTTTCACTGCAGTGCCCACACTTATTCTGCAGATAACTTACATTGTGCCATTCTGCTCATCCAGAAACAAGCAGGAAGCTACATTTCCATCTGGAATACTCTGTACAGTAACAATATGAAGTTATGTGCAAGTGCCACGTGCACAGCTACTGTCACTGTTAGTTGGTATAACGAGCATGAATACAGAATATAGGCCCTGTACCCAAACCCCTTGTGTTTACCTCAAATGTGAGTTGAACTAATGATTCTCCAAGTGCGGGGAGTTGGTCCATGTCACCAACTTGAACAGAGACAATCACTGTTAAGTTGCCATTCAGAGAACTGCAAGGAAGGGGGATCAATGCAGTACGAGGCAGGGCTAATGTGGCATGTGCACATGTATGTACACATGCATACAGTCTCTGTACCATAATGGTAGGGAACTGTAAATTGGTGAAAGGGCAAAGGCACCATAACTACATCTGCCTTTACGTAGTTTATTATACATTCCTATGTAGCTGTAATTACTATAATTACATTATCAGCAATACAGTTGTTGGGGTATTTAACTGAGCCTTGGTGTTCAATCTCAATATCAGGCACTGCATGTACAAACATCCCACAAAGAGTGAGGTCCTTGTAAGATAAGTCATAGTCGCAATCAGTGTTTGACATACTGTACTGCATGTACCAAACTGTTGAATAGATAGAAGCTGGTCAACATGGGTGTACTGTGTTTGTGTAGGATGTGACATTCACACTAGCGCACATGTACAAACACACAGCATGGAGTCAGTTCATGTGGTGCAGTGAAAACACATGCAGGTTTTGCAACACTACCTCAGGTTGGAAAACTGCTGTGGCAAGCGGTCACTGAGACGACTCACAAAAGACACAACCACTGCCGTACCTGCAGAGGGTGTTAAACAGGGTTCACTTGTAGCCAGCTCCTGCAGTAACTCAGTGTACATCGGTGCAACTGATGCTGAATGTAGAGCTGACATTCAATATGTGCACCCTCACCATCCCCTTGCAGCTGGAGTAGGTCCTCAGGGATAAACACAGATGCATTTCTTGTCTCTCTCCTGTCAACATTCAAATCTTGTACAGACATACTTGACACAGACCAGGCCTCAATAACTATGTGTCACAAGTGAGGGACAGGTGGGACAAAAACAGAACGTTTAATATTGTAAGTTGCATTCAGACTCCATCACAATATGCAATGGGTGCATGCATAAACAAAACAAAACTACCTACTCTTTAATACTATTACCACCAGAAGGCAGAAGGTAGCTACTTCACCTACGTAGGGACTCAAGACTATAGACAGAACATGTGGTGCACAATCTAACTTAAGTTGTCTGAAGTAAAGTTGGTTCTTTCACCAGGGCTGAGGTTCTGAGCAAAAGACCGTGTCAGCGTTTCAGTGGAATTGAATAGGGACACAGCCGGATTGGTACTGGAGTTGCCCTATAGTGTGGGAATATACGTAACACTCAGTACAACATATGCTCTGTATCACCGTATAGCCATGAATGCAGGTATACCGTGTTGTTAATAGCTTCCCAGGAACCATCGTTCTCTGATCCAAGAATATTGCTTGTTACTGAAAAGAGATTCTGAATAGAGATCAAGTGCATGCAGCAGCTAATAGCCAGACAGCTGGGTACATAGGCTGAAGGTGAGCTATATTGTGTTGAACTGGAGAATGTACAGTACATACTGTTTCAGTGTAGTCAGGTGAACTGAAGAGACTGGTAGCTTCTGAGATGCTGCACATGAAGAGGACAAGTACTGTAGTTAAAGGATGCATGACATGCAGGACACGAAGGAAGAAATGGTATTGCATGTGCTTCCTGCATGTAAAGTGACTTTGTGGGTCTTAGAATTCCTATTATGTTGCTTCTGAAAATAAGCCAATCCAGCAGTAGACGATAGATGCTAGATGATACTATAATTGAGAAATTTTTAAAATAAAATGACTCATGTTGCAAATGAGCAGTAATGTATGCGTGTATTTGTTCTTGTAAACTGTGCAGTCAGCGTCACTGACTGTGCACACACCTGGCCAGTGAGTTGAGGTAGCTCACAGCAGTGTTGAGGTCACCAGGTAGAAGTCCACTGCTGGAGGAAGGTGCTGTGGCATCTAACAGTGTCTGGGTAGTGTTTGCCAGTAACTCAATGTGAGACGGCTGCAATTGCAGAGTGCCTCCCTCAACAACAGTGGGTGTGTCCAAAATGGCTGTCACTACTTCAGTCACCTAAAGTATGGCAATACTGGCAGTGGATACACTAATACACAGACAGCATTGGTTAATGCATCTACGCTAACTCACAGTTGTCTCTATGTTCCTAAATGTTACCGACTGGCACTGTCTCACATCTGGCTCCTCCCACTGACCTGAGCTGCTACATAATCTGTACGCCAGTCCTGTGTGATCACATGACTCCCATGTGACTGATGACATCACACACTGTACTCTCCGCTGAGCACACTCACTCACCAACAGTCTCATTTAGTAGTTGGGAGCACCTCTGTACAGCTCTCAAACAAGGAGTCGCCTCAGTCCAACTGATGTCAGGAGATGAGGTGGTGTCTGCTGGACATGGCCCTTCTACTGTGGCTGTGATGACAGAAAAGTACTGTGAATTAAGCAGCATGCTATTCTGTCTCAGTGCTTGTTGCATGACAAAGTTGGGCTTACCATGACAGGTTATATCATTTGGCAAAAGAGATGAATCGTATACAAATGGCTCTGCATCCTGTCAAAGCAGAGACAGGCATTTTGTAATTTCAGGTCACAGTAAAGGCACAACTACACAAAGATCACTGTGTACATCAACCACATATTCACATTTACGTATGGACCGTACAAGATGATCTGGTATCCTATCTCCATCCGAATCAAGTGAACACTTTACATGTGGATCAGAGTCAGCACTGACTGATACAAAGGGGTCCAGACACTATACTCACATAGAGGAAGGTAGGGGGACAGGGACGCTGAAACACAGTAGCAGACAGAAGTACAATTACCATAGTACGTACGTATATACCAGCCATGGTACCAGGTTTATAGCATGTCCATACATACCTTACAAGCTGCCATGGTACACAGGCATGGGGAGAGAGAACTGCCATTACAGACGTCAATCAAACTGCTGGAATTCACTTCCTCTCCAGGAAGAAGGCAAACACACTCATCTAGTGCAATCGTTAACAAAACATATGATTACCACAGATGCATATTAGCATACACTCATGTACGTATACACCTGGAGAAACCACTATCTGAACATGCATGCTCATCTATCATGGCATCCACCTCCATGAGCTGCTGTCTCAACTTACTTGCCGGTCGAAATCCATACACATATGTTGTTTCAATAGTCAGATCCCGTTTTGTTCTACTAAAGATTCTGATAACATCGTCACGAACATCTTCAGGAAACTCAACAGACAGGGTCACAACTGTTTGGTTCTCAGTGCTGCCAGGGGAATAGCTGGAAATGCTTGCATTCCTTGGTCCATAGTCAATAAAGTAGCCAAGAATCTAAGAGACAATAAATGAAAGTATATACGTACTGTATATAAGAAGGAACATCAACTTGCAAGCAGACTGTCAGATGACAAAACACAAAGAAGACCTGACTTGAGTCACTTCAATGGCATTTTGCAGTACACCAAATCACACTTTGATAATTATTGGTTGCCCAAATTGTATCCACATGTGAAAACGGCACGCTTTCGTCCTAGGATTAAATTAGTATGTGGCTCTTGTTCCAGACCCACCTGATTCTTCAGGGTCCCTTCTTGCTGCTTAATCTCTTCCTCACTAGCTGCCACTGTTGCAACCACAATAACCACAGCAAACCCGGTTGGCTCCTTGAACGCACACTGGGTGACATCAAGAGGCAGCCACTTCCCATTATCACTGCACCTCCTTCTCACATAAGTCTCCTCATTGAAACTGGGGTGCAGGAGTGTACAGGACTGTCTACTCTCCAGCCCATGGGCTTCTTTGGGCCATTTAAAGCCTTCACTTGATTCTTCCACACAGCAGCCCTCACAGTCGTCCTGCACAAGAAATGGAGTGCATACTCACTAACATTCAAGTGTCAACTTGCAATTACTGTAGTATAACCTCTGAGTTTGGTATTCCATCTCCATCAGTGTCCTCTGCACACATTGTATGCATAGTTTCATTAATAGATTCCACCATAGTGTACACTCCGCTACACTGTACATTCAAAGGAGAAAACACACAAAGTCAATAGCATTGATCCAGGTCACACTACAGCCCTTGAATGGCCATGTACAGTGCATGAGGAGTATGATACATGTATGAACACATGTCTCACATTACAGCTGTCTGCTGTTAAGAATGATGTGCAGAGGCAAGGAGTCTTGACATAAGAGGGTCCTCTACAGAACTGCAGCTGCTTAAAACTGTCCTGCTCTTTCAGCTGACTCCGAAAGTCACGGTAGAATATGGGACAATGGCATGTGTCTGTGAATACCACAGAATAGTGCAATGCAATACAATTCTATACATTGCCACTAAGTTATATACATAAGTTGCTGTAGGTATGCCATATAGTTTCTGTGGGCCAAACCCAACTGAGATAACGCAGAGCAGAGGAGAAGCTGTAGCTGTCAAGTGCCTGTTTTCAGTGAGTTTGATCAAGGGAGACAATGTAGAAGAGCTAGTCAATTTCAAACTCTTCTCATATGAGACTCAATCCCACAGTTAGTCTATGATTGTGCCAACTTCATGGCATGGAAGTGAGACTTAAACCCTTCAGATGAGCTATAGAAGCAAATTTCAGTCAATGGAGTTGAGGTATATACCTTATGAAATCAGAAAAATAGAAGGTATGACTAGAATGGACAGAATATTGAAAGAAGAGATCAGAAGAAGGCTGCAGGTTGAAGCAGTGCTAGAGGTTGCTGATAGGAAGAAGGATTGGAAGAAGAGGATTGAAGAAATGTTGCAGGAGAGCTGGTGAGAAGAATATTTAAGGAGTATGTGTGTGGAAGAAGACTGAGAAGACGGCTAAGGAAGAAATAGTAGTATACAGTGACCTCCTACTGAGGAGAAAGACTTTTTGTCCGATTGATTTTGATCCCATCCACAGTAACATTCACTTCACTATAGAAATCAATACATTCAAAGTGACACAAGCAAAGGATTATATGTATATCTTCCAAACTCACCACCAGGTGTGACCACAACTGTTCCGGCCAGGTATCCGTATGGTTCAGTGGCCAGATCTCCCAGGCTTTGTGAGTTATTCACCCTCATATGGAGAGCATTGAATTCCTCAGGGGAGCCTGAGCTGATGTTAAGCTCTAAACCAAACACTACTATAGTCAAATTATGAGAAAACCTGCTGTCTTCCACAGTGTACAAATTGTGAACTGCATCAGGATTGAATGTTCGGTTTACGTGAACCATCATCTAACAAGGGAAAGTGAGAGAAAGAAGAATTAAAAAGCAGTAGGTTTCCATTGTACAGTGAATGAGATAAAGGGATCGGGTAGAATATAGGAAGCACTAGAACATGTGCCATCAGCCTATTTGCTTCTGCTCCTTACGTCAGTGAGGATGTCTGACATTCTGCTTCTAACAACTGCTTCATTGCCAGAAAGCAAGAAATGCAGCAGAGCCATTTTTCTGTCAGCGTCTTCCTCAAAGGTGCATCCTGACAGTTCTGCATCCCATGTAAAATCAGACACGCACTTCCACCGCATCACACCCCTCAGGTTGGGGTGGGCCTGAGAACAGTTCACCTCTGACTGCTTGCCAACAGGAGTATATGGGACAAATACATGAGGAGGGCACCCTTCAGAGAGGGAGAGACAGTAGACCCATGACCAGAAATATGAGTATACAAAGCTTTAACTGTGCATGTGTTGCCAGCCATCTATATAGAAGGTTGTCAGACTCTTGGAGTGCAAAATAAAGTGTAATTATTCATACCTGGATTCACTGTGATGCTTAGACTTGCTTTAACTGCTGCATCGCCATCAAGCTCACAAGAGTATGTCCCCGAATAATCCCTGCTGAATATTGGATCCACTCGCAGGTAATGTGTGTAATCAGAGTAAGACGCTGTCATCTCAGGGTAGTTGCTGCTGATCATGACAGTGCCATTAAGTCTCCACACTACATCAAAGTTCACAGCTTGATTTGAGCCTGTCTCAGTCTGACATATCAGCTCAAGGGCATCGCCCGTTGACAAGATTACACCAGGAGTAGATGTGAGTGTCAGGGAATTGGTATGGGCTACAAACAGATCAATTAGGACAAGAGTTAAGCTACTCATACTGTAAAAGCATGCACTGCAATTACTGTTACTAGTTACTAGTACCAGTTATTAGGTCTCCCATAGACTATGTATGTATAGAGCCATGTACTGTAGGAGCCAGGGGCTAGAACAGCCTGTGATACGAGCCATATGTGGTGGTTCTCTTAAATAGGTCTGGACGCTTATACACAGAAGTGATTCACAATTATGTCACTTACGACAAGTGCCATTCCCCAAGCTTCCTTAGATACACATGTACAGTCACTCGTGCAAGTGATTGTACATGTGGCTCAGTTATAGCATTCTTTGCTCATGTATGCAGGCACTCATGGCAGTTTAAACACTAATAACCAGGTAGCATTAATATTACGTCGTAAGCATATGCCTCCCCACTCAGCATGCCTAACAATTTCCACTATAATGCACCAGTCATTTCAGGAAAGCCCTTAGAAATCCAGTGCACAATCGTACTGTGAAGTGCGACTGAAAGAATCTTATTTTTACACTTTAACACATGTTACGTATATTATACAAGGATGCAAGGCACTGCTAGCAAGGATTGTATGGAATCACATTCAAGTATTGATGGCATCACCACATCACAGAGGGTGTCTTACATAGTTTCCAAATACACACAAAACAACCAGGAGTGATCATACACATGTAAAGGGATTACTTAATGAGCACTCACTGATGCCTAATTGACAGTGGCTGCCAGTCCAACTTGGAGGGCAGTTGCAAGAAAAGCTCCCCATAGTGTTGTCACAGGTGCCTCCATTCTCACAAGGAGAGGAATCACATTCATTAATGTCCTCATCACAGTTCATCCCAGTCCAGCCGCTGTCGCAAGTGCAGTTGTATCCTCCGTCTCCATTCATACAATCTCCATTCACACATGGGTCATTGGTGGTGCATTCATCAACGTCCACTGTACAGTTCTTCCCTGTCCATGTTTCTAGACACAAGCACATGTAATCCCCATCAGTGTTGTTGCAGGTTCCTCCATTTTGACATGGAAGGGAATCACAGACATTGATCATGATTTGTTCATTGCATGTCATCCCAGTCCAGCCACTGTCACAAGAACACTGGTAGCCTTCAACTGTGATGGTACAATTTCCATTCACACATGGCGTCAGGTCCCTGCAATTATCTACAGGATAGCAGAAATTAATTAAGACATGTCATAAATATGTTATTGTCATTTAGCAAATATTCAAGTTAAGATTCCAGGGGCTGCCTAACTCTAAACGGAGGGTAAACAAAAGCAAATTCCCATACTTATGAACATAACCTTATGCACACGTGTACACACAACTCATGTACAAGCTCATATCAATAATGATATGTAATACACATACGTATACAATTGTGTTACATAAGATAATGGTGTACTTGCAATGCTTGTAACTGGCTTAGAGAAATGTACCATGTACAAGTAACATCACAAGCACATATTGCTTTTTCTTTGGAAACCTTGATTCAAGGCTGTGAACACAGTGAGACAGCTACAGCCTGTGTGGGTTAATTGATTAAAGAATATCTGTCAAATGTGCCATAATGGACTATAGGATACATAGAGATAGCTCATTCATGTCATCATAAATGAGAGGGCAGAAGTCTAATCTGTATATACATATGTACGTAGCTATAGACACTATCATAAGGAGTAAGTATATACTGTACTGAGGCAGTGGTGGTTATGTAATCTCTTCCATGCATTTCCTGGATTCTACAACTATCCTTAGCTACCAACTATTATGCAGCACTCAGGGTGTTCATATCGAAGCTGGTCCCAAACTGCAAGGTTTGCTTGAATTGGTTCACCAAATTCAACAGCCTGCTGTTGGTTGCCCAAATTTTCAGTAAACATTTCTTCGATCGCTGTCATGTTTCAACAACACAAAAGCAAACTGCTATCAACTCACATTAATTGTGAAGTGAGCTGGGTCAAAGTAGGTTTGGGCTAATCCAATGTCAGTACAAGCATGAACATACTAAAACAGATTCAAGTTACGGTACGGTTCGGCTTGCAGTGTGAACACCCTGAATGACCCCTAGTGAAAGAATGTCTTCTTCTACCTGTATGTGTGCAGTGTTATAGTGTAGTCAGTGCCATCTGGAATGATAGCATGCTAAACTAATATTGCTATATACAGCATTTTCAAAATACAATCCAAGCTTGTAACTGTATGATCAGAAATATTACCTGACAGAGACAGTGTTGACCACTGTAACTGTAACTGGCAGCCTCAGGCCCTCATTCACAGCAACTTAGTAATTTTTCATTGTAAAAATGCACAATAGTGACCTCATGTACGCATATGGGCTAACTATAGACACGATTTCAAGTTACGTACCTCTTGGAGGGTCATATCGACACACTTTGCCCAGTGCTTGATATACACGTGTCTCAAAGGCAGATGTACACTGCAAGGATTGAAAAGTAGGATGAATTGAAACTGAACCCTAAATTGAACTCAGCGTTGTGGTGAATGCCTTACAATGCATGTGGTATCATTTAGCAGGTCACTGCAGCTGCATGTTGCCTCTATGTAGTCAGGGGTGGTACACAGATACACTATTGGCTGTCCTGGGGCCAGAGTAGTTTGCAAAGAGGACCACGGAATGGGGCAGTTGCATAGGTCTGCAGTCAAAGAGCAAGATAAACAGAGAGAGCACCCACAGAATGATAGAGCACCCTAATGCAATAGCACATTACAACACTGGTATACACTCTGTGCATGAATATAATTATTATCTCATTGCATGCCAGAGTCTACCATCCACTGCCCATCAGTATAGTTGACCAAGTGCTTACTGTATGCTCTTAAAGCAGGACCTCCAGACCACACTGGGTTTGTCTGCAGACCAGCTAGGGTGAAGCTTCCCGTGCTGCTCGCTGTCTCCAGCCTTTGAAAACTGTCTCTAGAGAAGAACTCCTCAACTTGCAGTGTCAGCACCAGTATTGTCTCCTCCGAACTGTTACCTGGCCCAATGTAGGCCACATGGATGTCGCCAAAGGTGGTCAGAGAAACACTTTGCAGCAGAGCCTGCACCTGTACAGAGAATGATAGGTTGTGCATGCACTCTCAATCCCTCACAGTTATAGCTAGCTGCGTAGCTAGCTAGTTAGCAGTTCACAGAGCAGTATCAAAACTATAGTGTTGTGACTATAGTGCGTACTTCTGATGTGATAGTCAGAATGTTGCTCTGGACCTCTGTCACACTGGCTGCTAGTCTGTATGCCAGTGGAGCCACAGCATGGCTCACACCCTCTGGGAAGGTGCAACCTGACCAGTCCCCCTCCCAAGTGTTGTTAAGACACTGCCAGGTGATGACTCCTCTGGGGTTCAGTGAAGGATGCACACTGGAGCACTGTGTGGTGAAAGTTGCGCCAGGATTAGCACTTGGACGGAATGGGGCGGCTGGACAGGCTGGGCGGGCGGAAGGTACAGTATATGATGTAAAATTAATCGCGATCGGAACAGAAATGGCTGCATGGAATTGGGTGGGATACGGCAGACTAGCAGATTCTGAGAAGGCAAGAGGGCGGTAACTAGCGACAATGGCAGTAGCGACGGACACATGTGGGGCATGCAGCAGAAGCTGTGCTGCGCCTGCGGGCTCTACTTACCCGTAACCAGTGTGCCATCCCAGGAATAGGCGCACAGAGCAGCGACGACGCAGATCCACTTGCAAGGGAACATGGCACGTTCCACGCACGACAGAGCTGGAGCTGGCGTACGATCTCAAGAGTCTCAGAAGAGCTATAACAGCTAGATATTTATTTCCTGTTCCTAGAAAGCACATAATATGATATAGCTGACCTCTACCAGCGCTGGTATGTGCATTTGTTTACACAGCTAACATTATTCACGGCTCCCGTTTCCTAGAGTGCGCGCTTTAGCATAATGCCAGCGTGCTTTCTTTTCCTACATTTACACACAGGGGCGGTCTTGAGGTGCGTGTGGATTGTTGTTGTCCGAGTATAGTGAAACAAGTACAGTGCGGTATTTACTGCTTCTCGATGACTTTACTCATGCCCTGTGCGCACTAGTGTGACATAGAACTGAAACAGTTGAAAATACAGGAATGCCATACTTAGCAAAGAGGAAATAACAAACTGGTAATTAGCGTACCCATGTTGTGTGCGCTCTACAAGCCAAAATTCTGGTAAAAGTTTTACTGGACTGCATCAGCCCCAAGACAAGGACTTGGCTGCGGCAATGACCACTGTCACTGCTTGACTTTCTTGTCATATGTTCCTTCATGCTTGTAGCCCTGAACGTAGCCTGCCTGCCCTGCCACGCACCCAGCTGACATGCCACTTCCCTTTGGAGTGTGGTCCCGGCCTGCCAGCCCTTTTCCCTTTCCTGATTCATCAAATCGTTCCTTGTGTGACCCGGTGTACTTTGAAGTGTCAGTCAATCTGTCGAGTACATCATCTTTGTGCACCTTCTGCAGAGGTACAGGACACACAACATTGACTCATGACCCACATGCTCGAATGCAGTACATAACTTAGTCTCGTGTAGCCAACTGCTATTCTGTTTTGACTGTAGAGATGGAGTTGAAACAACTTGGCAGTCAGATACGCAAGACTGTACAGACCTTCACATGAAGAAAGTAGCATAAAAGTATGCCCTAAGTAATGAGACCTAATGCAAAGCTACTCGTGGTGCTGTAGCTGTTACCCATGGTCAACTGTGTGTAGACATGGAGGTACCACACAGATAAACAGCCGTGTCATATCTCTGCCATGCAGTTGGCATGACTGAGCATGACTGCTCACCTACTGATGGCCTACTCTACAATTACGTACACTAATGATTGTAATAGGATCAGTGTGTGATTGTGCATGAGTCCTTTGCCTCAAAAGGAAGGTTGAGGGCAGATATGCAGGGCATTGTATTGATAGAAAGAGACAGTAAAGAGGAAATGTTGAATATCAGACCCTCTAATAATGCATTATTTCCAGATACAGTGTTAATGTTTATGAGGAAGAGTTCATTCCCCCTCTAGTGATGGCAATTACCAACAAATTTGCACCTAATTGTGCAAAGTGCTTTTGACTATGTATCTCTCCAAATAACACAGTCCAACAGCAAAGTCATCTCATCACATCTTCCACACTCACTGTGGTTCCAGCAGCCACTGGTCCCTTGCCGGCCACAATCTTATCCACAAGCTTCCTATAGCCACCTTTATCACCGGGGTACTTCTTCTCTGCCACAAGTTTCAAGGCATTCTGAAACTGAGCGAATGTGATCTTGCGTTCAGCTTTCCTACACAATAGAAAGGGACCTCTAGTGTGGCTCCTGACAGAAGATATTAACAATGCTAGCAACTACATTGCCTTAGCTACATACATATGTACATAACCATTGGAACTACATCAACTCTTCAGCTGAGAATAAGGCACAAGGTATATGAATGGATGTGTGTGATAATATACATGACCCATACTACACTGCTAGTGTGAAGTACCACACAACTGAGTGGACTGTATTTAATAGCAGTACATGCCAGCTAACGAACCGCACACGTGACAGTGACCATTATAAACAACAATTGTACCCAATTGTACCCATCCTTATTATACGTACGTACGTAGGTACACTGTGCAGCAAGTCATTGACATCTGAAATGTGTGCAATTCTCCATGTGGTTACGCTTTACGGCTCACTCTTTGCTCCGTGTGAAGATGATGTCCACATCCGTGGCTGTAAAGTTCTTATCCAGAAGTTTCAAGTCGCGAAAGAGCTTGGCAAACTTGGCGTTGTCCATTAGAGGAGTTTCGCTTGAACCGGCGCCAAAGACGACGAAACTCTTAAAAACCTCAGCCAACTGTGCTTCGCCCATGATGGTCACCAGGTGCTTACCGACTCTTCACGCTTGCCTACTTACTCGCAATGACAAGTCAAACGTTAACGCTGATTGCCTGTGCATGAGCGGGGAGATAATTTCGTGGGAACACTCCCCCTGTTAACTTGGGGAATTCACCAGGCTCATATGCCATATATAGCAACCCGTACGTGTCGTATGTGTGTGGCATGGGTAACCGGTACGGGGGTCCATGTCATTATTTTTAGATAGATAGATATTTTATTTGTCATCAGGAGACGAGTGCTGCCTCACATCGGATTTTCATGCAGGTCCTGGAATTATGACTGTAGTAATTAAAGGTCCATGCCCTGGCAGACTGATACAGCCTATATTGTGTAACATGTAAAAAGCTAAACTAATGCAGTGCCCCATGTGCAGCTACAACCCACATGGAGAATGTGCATCATGCTGAGATCATTCCTCCTCTTCAAATTTGCAAGTTGTTTCTGGCACTATCTATACTCTGTTAAAGTTTTGGTTCAGTGTCACTTTGTTATGGTATATTACAATACTATGACACATTACATTGTATATAATACAGCTATGGCAATGGAGTGCAGCATGACTGATTCTTGGTCTGATTTCCCAAGTGATATGCGTATCTCCTCAATCTTTGCTCAGAGCTGGTATAGCACTATAGCTATAGGAAGGCAGAGCCCCTATAGCCTCACTGAGTCAGCCTACAATAGTTTAGCGGGAGAAAAAACACCATCCCACTGTCACTATCTCTGCCTCACATGTAGCTAGTGCATACGTACAACCATAGTGTCTATGGAACAACCGTGCAATGCATGGATGTCTGGTAGCGGGCCAAATTTCGTGTGGTTGCAGCAGGCGCGGGTCAAATATTTCGATTTGGACACGGGGGAATCCGGATCAAAATATCGTCGCAGGACACGCCCCTTATGTAACTCGGGGAAATCACCCCTAGATGCGTCAGCTTTTGGGTGTGTGTGCTGGTGCGATTTGATTCTCGTTAGAGCGTTAAACTTAAGCAATTACTTGGAAATGGGCAACCAAATGGATAAAGTGGGTTACGTATGAGTGACATGTGCAGTATTTGTTTAGATGGGGTGACGATAAGTTAAAGTGACAACTTCATTCACTGCGTTTCATTTATTTCCACTGACTGTTGCGCGCCAGGTGATTCCGGGGCTGTACGTCGGAAGGTGCCCAAGTGAGTTGCTGAGTGCACAGTATATACATTGGTGATGTGGTCATGTGTGAACTGTTGCTGTCATTCATCAACTGTTCTGACAGAAGGATTGGCCGTATTTTGCACGTATGCTGTAGCAGAGTAGGCATATATACGTACGTATCTTACTTGTGTTGCCTACTGTGGCTACCACTCATGCATGCAAAATCAGCCACATGGATGGGCTGTGATAGATTGAAGCCAGGCCGGTGGTGAGGTCTTGGTGCAGGTGTATGTAGCACTAACCCTTGCCTTGTTTAGGATGTGTGATGGTACCTGTATTATGCTGTGCCTGCTTTCCTTGCCTCCTGTCCAGATGACACCAAAGTGCTGATTGAGAACAACATCACTCATATCCTCTCTGTCCACGATGATGCTAAGCCAAACTTCAACGTGAGCCTCTGCACCAACATATGTTTATTGCTGTATCAATATGTCATCCTATGCTGTCATTATTCTCATGTTATGCATGTGCAGGGTTACACATACAAGTGTGTCCAGGTGTCTGACACTCCAGGAGCACATATGTGAGTGCAGCACTGTCTGCTTGAGTTCTAGCAGCGTTGGGTCCTGTTAGTATGGCCAAAGTCAGTGCGCGCATGGTGTGTACCAGCTACATATGCTGTGGACCATCAGAGTAATGGGTTTATGTATGAGTACTTGCAGTGTTCTTACTACTCATGACTTTGTGCTATGTGGGTGTGAGCCAAGTGTTCTCATCTTGTTTCAACAGAAGCCATTTCTTTGAGGAATGTATCGAGTTTGTCCATGACTGCCGGTAGGTGCTGTGAGGGCGCACTACAAAGCACGTGCCTCAATAGTGCTCGTATTTGTGTCTGCATTTGTGCATGGTATATTGGGTCACTGGCTCTTCCATGCATTTGCTTGCACCATGCCCGCTCAGTGTGTATAACAACAAAGTACTCAACGATAAGTAATCCATTACCACTTTAACTTCATCTCACAACAGTACATTGGAGACATTCTCCCACCACAAGGTATACTATTGCAACAGCTAAACCTTGTAGCAAAGTAGTCAGGCGTCGCGTGACCCCTCCTCACGGAAGGGTCAGGTTAAGTCTAATACATTGACTTGTCCATGCAGAATGCAATTATGCGCTGTGGAATGTAATTATTGTGCAACATTATGCCTCGTTTGTGGCCGCGACACTTACCTGATCTTTCATTATAGCCGTCAAAGGAGTGACAGCAAAGACTATCGATTTCCCTTCGACCGGCAACACCAGGACGAACACTATCAGCGGGCACGCGTAGCACAGGCTCTTGCCGAAGCCGGTCGGCAAAACAGCGAAAACATCTCTCACAGAAACGATGCCAGACACGACCTGAAGTTGCTCTGGCTTCATGGTAGAATAACCAAGGCGCTGGATGGCTTCTGTCGCAGCGTATAACACTCTCTGGTCCATGCTCTGGTCTGCTGCCATTTGCGAACACGCGAGCGATAAATACTTCAAACCTTTCCTGCAATCTGATTGGGCACGCAACCATTGTGGCATGCTGCACAAGTCTTGAAAAGTCCTGCACAAGTCAATGTATTAGACTTAACTTGACCCTTCCGCGAGGAGGGGTCACGTGATGCCTGACTAGTAGCAAAGGCCATTGTTAAGGGTCTAGTGTGCAAGTGCATACATAAGCTGTATACTATTCATTTCCTAATTCCACTCTGTGTGTGTGTGTAGGTCCAACGGTGGCTCAGTCTTGATTCACTGGTGAGTGTAGTGACAAGTGTGCTACGTGTACATTGCAGATCACTGACAGCACATCTGACATTGTGGCTGCAGTGCCCCTCTGTGATCACTCCACACGCCGTGTGACATGTGGTGACTGGTGGTAGCTACGGCACACTTGCTGCACATGGTTCAATAGCAGACCATCATACAGTCTAGTCTCGCGTAGCCATACTGCCATTTTGGTCAGACTCCGCCCTCCCAATAGGAGAGAGGAGTGGAGTCCGAGTACAATGGTAGCTGGCCACACAAGGCGACATACAATCCTTTACTTACATCTTTGTTGGATGTGTACCCCTCTTCAGCATGGCTGGTATATCGAGAGCAGTGACTATGACATCTGTGTATCTGATGGCCATATCCTGCCTGGGACACAGGGAAGCACTACGGGTGGTCAAACACTGCAGGCCTATTGCAGCACCCAACTCAGGATTCACTTCCCAACTGGCTGATTTTGAATTCAAGAGACTACCTGAGGTACGTATGCCACTCGTGTATGTATGTGGTGGTAGCTGATGCAGTGCTGAGGAGTGTGCCCAGTGCATCTTCCAGTACCGGTCTGCTTTGTACGATGCACTAAGTCGTATGAAGGGACCGGTTCTCCACTGGTACACCCGTGAGGCTGAGATGTGGGTTCTCTGAGTCTATCACCATGTATTTGACGCACCCTATGCCATGGTTGTATGAAGTAAAAGAGTGTATTTTCCATTCACTGCACATCTACAGCTCACAGGTGGCATGCTACCTACCCCCTGTCATATGCATACTGTATTTATCAATCCTCCCTTGTTCAATGATGCCGATATTGTTACTGTGTGTGTATGCTGATAACACACAGGTGAGGCAGAAGCTTAAGCAGCAGTATTCAAAGTATGATTTTGCCAAAGACAACGAACAGTTGCAGGAGATCTTGCAAGCTGCTGAGGAGAAACGAAGGGAGTCATCATAAAAGGGAGGTGAGTGGGTTGGGCCTACAAAATCTTTGTCCATTACAAGCCAATGGGTTGAAGTGTTCCAGCTTCAGTGAGCTGTACACAGAGTGTTTGACCTGGATTCACTGTACTCTGCCTCCACATGTACAGTATCCACAATCCCCTATACAGTAATTGAAATTCTTCACTCTAGTGTGATATGCCGACTACCTTCTCTGTAGGAAGCATCTCTGGCAAGGACCCCAACAAGCAATTTCTGAATGTCATTGCTGTTTTGGCAATGTATTTATGCATGCACTGTAAATAGTGTGAACAGCACTGTTATAATAAGTTATAGGTATGTATGACATTGCGGTATAGTGTGCATGGTGCATATCTGTGTGTTGAGCATACCACTGAATCAGATTTGGAGCTCCATAGTGTTGTCCATATTGAAATGCATTTGAGGGCATACTCACGTAAATGTGATCTCGATGCATAAGGATGCACAGGATATATATAGCAGTACCACATATGAATGAGAAAAGAGCAGCATCTTTGAATAAAACCTCCAGCTACGTATATAGCAATGGTTATAAAATGGTTATAAAATCTAGCTTTTGCAATAATGCTGCTGTCTACTTGTCCTTGGACTTGGGTGTTGTCAGCACGTGGAGAATCACACCCAGTCCCACGCCAAAAGCGGCTCCGTAGAACCCACCTTGTAGGCGTGGTTTCAAGAGTGCCGCCCCCAACCCTGCCCCCACCGCAGCTCCGATCTCACTGAACTTGTCAGTCCTGTTCTGCAGTTTGCTGTACCTCAGCCGGTAGGCACGGTCGTAGATGCCAATGGGCTCGGCCTTGCGAAGAACCATGTAGCAGGCCAGGAATCCGAGCGGAGGGCCAACAAGGAACTGAATAGTGATGCATGACAACGAGAAAATTACGCAACAATTCATTAAACAAACATGGCACATGCAAAGAGTAAAGCCACCAATAGCTGTATACGTGGGTACTAGCTTGACAGGTACCACTGGGCGCATCACCCACTGTATGCGTACGAACACCAACACGGTCATGGTACGCGTGCATGCGCCATGTACCAGCTCGGCGGAACTGCCTTTGCAATTGGCCGACTGCTCACCGTGCCGATCCCTGTGGCGCGTCCTGCTCGCATGAGTATGTCCATACCGCGCGCACCCCGCCAGTACACGACCAGAGGAGAGACTGCCATGGAGACAAGAGAGCACAATTGCATTCCCTTCTTTTCCGTGTGCCAGTACACCTCTAGGGACGCGTGCGGAATAGGCTCGTCCACGTCTTCGGCTGTCAGTTCCTTATTGAGTTCTGGCTCTGTTTTCTGGACCTCTGCCTCTGCCACTTTAGCATCTGTGTCAGGTTTCTTGGTGTCTGGATTGGACTCTGGTACCGTCGTCATCTTGCAAAAATAAAGTTGCTACTTACAACGACTCGAGATCCGTTGCCCACCGAAGAGAGCGATTAGGCTTTAACCAGTGTTAACGCGAGAACACGCAGACAATTAAAATGGATCTCATCGGGACCATAGAAGACGATGATGTTTTGCCGGAGGAGGAAACTGAGGAATCGGATGTTGATGAAGGAAATACTCTAGTGAGGATAGCCACAACGTAGTGCGCACCGTGCACATTCCTGTAGGAGAGTATTGGCTGCCCGGCCAGGCATCTGCACGAATGCACGTGTCACAGTCATGCATCATGGTCCTATACGTTATAGCTGCCGTCTGTGTAGCTACCGACTGCAGCATCCGATGTGCCCAGCCTACCCATGAAGTACGACGTCCCTATGTTTGTTCACTGCAGTGCGTATACATTGTAACATAAGGAATCATACTGTAGCTCGCTCCTCCACTCACCTCCACCATATGCTTAATGCAAAAGAACTGCAGACTGAAGGGAGGGGAGGTGGTACGTATCAAATTCGATTCGTATGTGTCAATAAAATCAATGACGACAACAGTATTAATGAATACATACCTCCTCAGGGTCAATGTAGGATGAACACAGTCTTCTGGTTGCTATTGCAATAGCTGTGCAAAGGTCATCAGAGGTGCTGTGAAAGGAGGAACACACCCTTTTCCATCCTTTGCATCGAAACTAGAAAGACCAGCAGATCCTGATAAACACTGGACTGTGGCTCGCACCAAGGGGCCATCAATCTGGTTGTGTACAACAGGGTGGGCTGGGCTGCTGGTGGCTCCTTGCTTAGTGCTGGAGCTGTGGCTGGGCAGCCTGGGGGATGCTTGTCCAGAAGGTGCTTCTTCGCAGATTCACCGTCAGGGTAGATGTCATCAATTCAATTCATACAGATGGTACATTATATGTCCACTTGCCTAGTAGCATTGCATGTTGTCATTGCTGAGCTCGCCCGTTCCTACCCTACCACCTGTGCAGCCAAGAAAAGGAGGTATTGGTGGAGAGAAGTTATGGCCCACAGCTGCAAAGAAGGCACTGTTGTTGAACAAGTCATTCAGTTTTGGTAGTGATGATGACAGCTTGCAAGACCTGACTCCACTGTGGGGATTGACAGAGACCCCTGAGCAGACACAGGCACTACAAAAGGTGCCATCAAGAGGGAGGGGCGGGGCAGGATATGATAGAGGGCTCATGCTATGGCAGTGATAGTACTTAGGTGCTTAGTCAACAGACTTGCAGTAGCAAGCAGGTCTACACCAACCTGATTCTTAGTTTGTATCTGTTGAATATCCATTCGCTGTAGAAATGTTCCACAGTATCTTATTTAGTGATATGTGCCTGATCACAAAGCTCAGATAGTGAGTCTATTAGGGGCAGCTTGAGGCAGGCTTCAGGTAATGTATTTGCAACACCTCAGCATCTGTATTGCATACTGTACGTATGCTAGTTATCAAAAAGTGTTGATGATGTCTTGTCTGTGCTAGTGTTCCATTCCATTTGAGATCTTTATTGTTATTTGCTCTGAGGAGCGTGTACAGTGGTACTGCCTGTTGTGTGTTCATGAGTCTGGTGGTATGTCCATCTCTGTGTGTATGCAGAGTAGCAATCATAGTCTGGATGCAAAGATCACAAGAGCTCGAGAGCAGAGGAAGTTAAAGGTAAAGTGTTTGTTGCCTTCCAAAGCAGTTGTGTTCAAACCCGCATTGCTGCTTTCTCAACAGAGGGCACAGAAGGGAACTGCACCTCAACAGAAGAAGAAGAAGAAGCATGTTGTGGATGATGACACAGAGAGGGCCACAGGTGATGATGATGAGGCAGGGACAAGTGGCATCAGTACCTCTTCTATAGTTGAGCAAGAGGCAAGTTCTGAAGAGGAAGAGGAGGAGAATGAAGAGGATTCAGCTGAGGTCAGTGTACCTTGGTTGTTAGCTGTTGGTTTTTGTAGAGCTGTGTTGTGACCATGACAGCAGTTCTATGTTGGGACTCACAGGATGATAGTGATGATGATGAGGAGGAGGACAAGGAGGGTGAGGGTGAAGGAGATGATGGTGGCTACTTTGATACACCTCCTGCAGTGGACACGGACATTGTGTTTACAGACATGAATCTATCAAGACCTCTACTGAGGGTGAGCAGAATCTGCTGTGATTATTACCTTATGCAGTAGGGTGACCTTGTGTCAGTGTGTTTGTAGAAACTAGTGCACTGTGAAACAACAATTTGGATATTGTTCTTGTCATTTATGAAGTGACCTACAGGTGTATTGTGAATGCATGTCACATGTCATATCTGACCTGTAGAATAGTCGACTGTATAGTAATTATTGTGGAACTCAGGCTCTAGGCATTGAAAGCTGAGCCCTGTGTACAGTGGGTACCAGTGCTATTGTTGTGTTTGTGCTGAACCATTGCTGCTGGTCCCGTCTCTCCTGTGTCTGTGTGTCTGTGTGTACACAGGCAGTGAACCTGCTAGGGTTTGTGTCTCCCACCCCGGTCCAGTGCCGCACCATACCAGTGGCACTCATGGGGAGAGACATCTGTGCCTGCGCTGCCACAGGAACAGGTGGGCAGAGTCACCAGCTACAAGTGCAGAGTAGAACAAATCTCTTGCATCTGTCACACAAGAGCTTTGTTCAAGTCATGAATAATGTTATTTAGTATGTGAATATTGTTTTCTGCTTGTGCATCATTTAGGTAAGACAGCTGCCTACATGCTACCCATCTTGGAGCGGCTCCTGTATCGACCTGGAGGTGGGAGAGCCACACGAGTACTTGTACTGGTGCCCACCAGGGAACTGGCCATACAGGTACACCTCTATGTACTTCTCTCTCATATGCACACACACACACACACACACACACACACACACACACACACACACACACACACACACACACACACACACACACACACACACACACACACACACACACACACACATGTGCGCATGCAGAAAGTGGAACACTTGCTCCTGTGCTTTGCTTTTGCCAGGTGCATTCAGTGAGCAAGACACTGGCCAAATTCACAAGAATTGAGTTCTGTTTAGCAACTGGTAAGAGCATACACACGTGGACCTGCTTTACTTTAACTCACCAAACACTGCAGACCTCTGAGCTGTGGACAAGAACTGCACATACCTACATGTAATGTGCAGGAGAAATTGCAAAACTGATTGTTTCTTTCCTTGTTTTCCTTCTTCTTTTCCCCTGTTCTTTCCTTCTCCCTTCCCACTCAACCTACCTCCTCTCCTCCCTTTCCCCCTCCCCTTTCTTTCCCTATTGCTCTCCTCTCTTTACCCATGCTGCCTTCTCCTTCCCCTTTTTCTCCCCGTCCCTTCACTCTCTCCTTCACCAAATGGACTTCAGGTGGACTGGAAAGCAAAGGCCAAGAAGCTGCATTACGAAATCATCCTGATGTTGTCATAGCAACCCCAGGGCGATTGGTAGACCACCTATTAAATGCACCAGGTTTCAACTTGCAGACAGTGGAGATCCTCGTACTGGATGAGGCTGACAGGTGAGGCAAGTGATGCACACCTGAGTGTGCATTGGTGGTGGAAGTATACGCATGTGTATATATACGTACATATGTGTGTGTGTGTGTTAATGAATGTATGTAAGGGATTAAGGGATGTGGGGTAGGGTGGGTGCTGTGTGCTTGTGTAGGTAGTGTGCGAGTGTGCCCACATGCATGGGTTGTTTGGTTGTACTGTAATTTGTACGTATGTACATGTGTGATTGTGGCAATGTGTGCATGTATGCATTTGGGGGAAAGTATGTAGCTAGTGCACGCACATGTGTGTGTGTGTGTGTGTGTGTGTGTGTGTGTGTGTGTGTGTGTGTGTGTGTGTGTGTGTGTGTGTGTGTGTGTGTGTGTGTTGTGTGTGTGTGTGTGTGTGTGTGTGTGTGTGTGTGTATGCAGACAAGGTTAATTTGTAACCATTATATAAGACATTGCTCTACAAAATTGCAATGTTGGTGAACCATCTGCATGTACTTATGTACAACAGAGCCCCATGTGCTTACAGCCCTCCCTTCTGCACTCCAGAATGCTTGATGAACACTTCATGGACCAGATGAACCAGATTGTCAAGCTGTGTCCAATGACTCGGCAAACCATGCTCTTCTCTGCTACAATGACAGATGATGTGAGCGTACCATACACACAATGCAGAAGCACCACAAAGAAGATGGTACTGCATGAACAAGCAATAGACAAGTAGCAGTGTGCACTGGTGCAATTTGTTGACGGTAGTTGTTTGTCCCTCCCCCCCCCCCCCCCCCCCCCTCGGCTCCCAGGTTCAGGAGCTGGCTCGCCTGAGCCTTGATAAGCCAGTGAAGCTGTTTGTGGACAGCAACACCGACCATGCTGACAACCTGCAACAGGAATTTGTGAGGATAAGGAGCAAGATGGAAGAAGATAGACCAGCCATTGTTACAGGTGCGCACACTGACACATCCACACACACATGCACAATACATACGCTACTAATGTGTTTACACACTGTACTAACTTACACACTCTACTCTTGTGTACATGCACATACATAGCCTCAAACACACTATTGTCACTAGTGCACACAATCTCAAGAACTACTTTGCAGTGGTAGGTCGCATTTTACCCCAGCTGTGTTGTGGGTGTGATTGACGGTGACCCGTACTAACCAGTGTGTGTTCACATGTTTGTAGCCATACCATGCCCTCTTGTAGTTGTTGTTTGCCCTCTCCCCCTCCTCTGGTAGCCCTCTGCTGCCGTACCTTCACAGAAAGGTGTCTCCTGTTCTTCCCGACCAAGAGGTTATGTCATCGCATGAGGATCATCTTTGGATTGCTGGGGCTGAATGCTGAGGAGCTGCACGGCAACCTCACTCAGCTGCAGGTAGGGGATGCAGTGGAATAGCGAGTGAGCATTGCAGCTCTGGTATGTATTGTGTAGTGTCCAGCCCCCATCGCACAGTAATATGCTGGTGGACATTTTAGGGAGTGGTAGCAAGACTATATATCATTTGTAGTTAGGCTTGGACAAATCTTTGGAGCTCACTAGTATTGCAAGCTTTACATAATTCAAGTATGTTTACTATAAATTATTTATTTTGAATTTTCAGCTTTGTTTTGGTCCTGTTCTGTGGGAATTTATATATCTTTGGCAGTGACGTAGAAAAGTGGATAAACTCAACATTCATCCCAGCCTGTGTGTATGCATGTAGTTGGTAGTGTGTGTGGGAGGAATGCATGTGTGTGTGTGATCTTTGCTGCATGGTTTGGATGTGTTGCATGAACCATGCCTCTGTGTGACTGTCTCAGAGACTGGAAGCCTTGAGGCGCTTCAAGGACAATCAAGTGAGCTACCTCCTGGCCACTGACCTGGCTGCAAGGGGGCTGGACATTCCCGCAGTGAAAACAGTGAGTGTTTATGTGGGCGCATGTCATGCATGCTGTGGAGTTGCACACAACTACTTGGTGGTTAAATGTGTGTGTGTGTGTGTGTGTGTGTGTGTGTGTGTGTGTGTGTGTGTGTGTGTGTGTGTGTGTGTGTGTGTGTGTGTGCATCATTTTGGTATTGTTTGCTAATGTTCATGAATGGGCCAGTGGTCACATGACATTCTGTTACCCATACCCCCATATCCACCTCCTCGCCCGCTGCTCACTCACACATGTGCACCTACCCATGTGCAACGTACACACACATGTGCACACAAGTAAGTGATACATGCAGTGTACTGCCACACTAGGAACTGCTTGTCTAATAAATACATTGGTTAGGCATAATACATAGGTTTGTATGTTGGCTGTGAGAGATAAGTTTAAATTATTATTCAACTCATTAGTGAGGCTTGATGTACATCTGTCAGTGTGATCATCTGCAAAAAGTGGTACAGTAGATGCAATATACTTAGGATAGTGCAAGTTGTATGCAGTACAGATACATAGGCAGTGGATTAATATAACAGTGGTATCTTGACATATGATGCTGGTTGTCATGGCAATGAGATGTGAGCTGTACGTACATCACCTAGGTGATCAACTACAACATGCCCTCAACAGTGAAGCAGTACATCCACAGGGTGGGCAGGACAGCCCGGGCAGGACGGTGTGGAAGGTGACCAGCAACAATGTAGAGTCTACATACGTACACACAGAATCACACACATGCACACATGCACACACACACACGCACACTCATATTCACACACATGTGCATCCCTCCTGCCCATGGTGATATCCATTAGGTCGGTGACCTTGGTGGGAGAGAAGGAGAGAAAGACCTTGAAAGCTGTTGTGAAGAGGGCAAAGTACCCTGTGAAGAGCAGGATCATCCCAGCAGGTGAGCACATTTAGCCGACAATGAAGGGGCATGAGTTATGTACATTGCCATGGACGTGGAAGAGGGGAGGTCTGCCATGTGTGTGTGCTAAACCACTCTAGAATACCACCCCTTAAAGCTAGTCCACAGGGTACCTTGTTTTAGCAGTGACAGATGCAATCCTTGCTTGGTGAATTCATGTCCGTTCCTGCTACGATAGCGGATGCCTCACACTGATGTTAGCAGTGTTGTCCCTGTGTCGGCTGTCAGTCCGCTCCTTTCCATTCCAGAGGTGATCTCGAAATACCACAAGAAGCATGAGCATCTCGAGTCAGAAGTGAAGCAAATACTGAAAGAGGAGGAGGAGGAACGGCAGGTGGGCGGGGCCTCCACAAGGATGGGGTGGGGACAGGGTGGGTCATTGATACGTATATCAGAATGGATTGGTTCTGTTCCTCCCTCCGCTGTCCCTCTCACTGTAGTTGAGGCTGTCGGAGATGGAACTCAACAAAGCTCAGAACTTGATTGAACACAAGCAAGAGATATTCAGCAGACCTGCACGCACCTGGATAGCCAAGCAGGAGCTTACCTCTCCAAGCACTGGTGTGTGTGTGTGTGTGTGTGTGTGTGATGAATTCTGCACAGGGTGCATTCTGAGTGCAGTGACTACAACCAGCACTCTTGCTTTGCGTCAATCCAGGTGCTTCCACACAGGAGCCCAGCGCTGTCCTGCGTAGTGAGAAGACATCCAAGAAGACAAAGACGCTGCCTGCAGTGAGCACTAGCCCACACAGCCGGCTACAATCACTGGTAGACAGACCATTGCTGCTTTTTCTTTCACTGTGTGTTTAAGTGGTGAGCTACAGTAGCTGATAGGTACTACCCTGGGTTCCTTCCTTTTGTCTTCCCCAATGTGTGTGCAGGGAGGTGGGGTGGAGAGACTTTCTAAGGAGGTGGAACATGCCATGAGAGTGGCCAAGCGGTCTCGGAAGCAGAAGAGAATGCGTGCTTGCGCAGAGACTGAGTCCCCAAAAAAGAATTCCAGTAAGTCACAGTGTTGGGCGGTGGGAGGTACAAGGATCTGTGTGTGAGGGAGTCTGATACATACATAAGTATGTTGGGCGGTGGGAGGTACATGGATCTGCGTGTGAGGGAGACTGATACATACATAAGTGTGTTGGGTGGTGTGTATGTGCATATGCGCTTACTGCAGAAATGCGTGTAATGTATCTTGTCTTTAGTTTGTACACTTGTGTGCATTCTGTAAGCTGTGGTTTACCACTGCTTCGGGTCAATGATTCAGTCCTTTTTGTACTCAACATTCACAGGTAAGCAAACCGAGGCACCACCTATCATCCGTGCGTTTGACCGTGAACTGACTGACACAAGTAAAAAGGCACTGAGGCAGTTTAGAAGGTAAACAGTACTTGTTGCACTAACACAGGGCCGTAGCACCAAGATAAAAACCGGTCAGGCCATAGATGACGTGACACAAACTAGGGGGGCTGCGGGCATGCCACCCAGGAAAATTTTGAAATTTAGATGTTCTATGAGTACTTTTGGAGCAATTCTAGGCCCATCAACACTGCAATGAGTATGATTAAATGTAACATAGACCAACAGGCACTTACAGCAGGAAAGGCAATCAAGTGCCATAAAAATCGAAATCTAGTGTTTTTGGCTGTCTCTCTGATGCTAGGCAGCACAAATCTCTCCTTCCCTTGACTAGAAGACATCATCTATGCAAAGGGTGTGTAAAAATGTTTCCTCCAAAAACAGGAGGAGGGCTGGTCCATGCAAAGAAGGGGGCCAGCCAGTCCATGCAACAAGGAGGAGGGCCGGTCCATGCAAAACCCAGGTCGTTAACATGCACTGACTTTGAATAAGTTTTCACCATCCCTACATCTGCCTACATTTTGCCGCGCTTGCGGTCTTGCTACCACCCCCTGTTTCTCCGCCTGCGTATTATAGTGCAAGTGTACATGTGAGTGTGCAATAGCTAGGGTTGCCACAAGAGACTACGTATCCTATTGCATGCATATGCCCATTCAAGCTACGTACATGCTCCCATGTACATCAATACCACCATGCTGTATGCATACATCCATGTACAGCGGATTTATGCAACCTTGCAACAGTTCCCATACCTGAGTAGTCGTTACCTAGGATACGAACAGGGTGATAAATAATTGGTGACTACAGTACCAGTCTGTATCCTAGGTAACAACTGCCCATGGTGTGGGAACTGTTGCAAGGTTGCATATATCAGCTGTACATGACTGAAACGCTACCGTGCTGTCTGATTTTGCATGGCAATCGACTAACACACCATTTTACGCATCAGAAAACGTCAAAAAACGTCATGCGACATCCGTAAAATGGCTGCCGCCGTTAAGGTTGGTTAGAGGACTAAGTATCTGGTTATTCCTTGTTCAAACTAAGTCCTGCAACACTGTAACAAGACCACTCTGTTTTCAGAACGTTGTTTAACCTTAGGCCAGTACCCCCCACCCAATTTGAAAGTGTGTTTAAAATGCATATCTTCAATATTTAGAATTTTTGTTCCAGCAGCAAAAAACGGTCCGGCCATGGCTGGACCGGCCAGACTGGGTGCTATGGCCCTGTAACATAAACTAGGCAGCTAGACCATCATTCCTAGCTCCTGCATGAGCACAGTCCTGGCCACTGCAGAACTGAAATCAACAAGAGGTGTGCTCAGAAGAAAATGTCTGGCAAATTCAAGTCAAAGAAGCGGTATGTTGTGGTTGTGGGCATGTGCTATGTGTGATTCATGGTAGGCTGTTTAGTGGTGTCCCCAAGTGCTGCATGCAGAAGTACTTCCTTTTGGTGCAAGTTCATTCATGTATTGGTTCTGTGAAGTGTGCCATAGTCTCATAGCAAGTTGCCCACCCACATGGGGCTTTGAGTATACCATCTTGCCTCACACTTGACTGTGTTTCTGGATGCCTGAAGGAATCTCCTAAACTCTCAGAATGACCCCACCTAGAATGTTCAAATGTGCCAAAGCCCTTACAATATGAGCTATAGAACGGTGCAATGCCATATTGGCCCATTTTTGAGTGCACTGTATGTAAGTGCCTCTATACAGTGAAATTTTCATTTACTGTATGTTTTCTAACTGGTTTCCTTTCCTGTGTGCTAGACATCATACGTACAGACTACCATGAAGAAAACTACAGTAACATTATCTGCAGCCTATAGTAAACATACAGTGTCCCTGTTTAAATGATTGTTCCATTGCACAAGTTTTAGCTATTAGTCAAATGCATTCCTTGCTGCCAGAGCTATGTAGACATATGCAGTGTTGAAGAAGTGTCAATCAGAAAGAGATCAGCATTCAAGCTGTGGTAGTGCAGTGTTTGCCTAGCTGTAGTAAGTCTTTGTCAGACCAAAGGGGAGGGGTCTAGCATGTACGTAAACCAGAACAATGGTTTCTGTAGAGTGTGTCAGTAACGTTATTTTTGTCCGTTCTCTGTACCTTGCAGCTATAAGAGGAAGAAGTGAGGTCTGCATTTCTGGACCTGTTGGTACAGACAGCACAAGAAGAATCGATGACATGGCACTGCATGTGTGTATTTATGCTCAAAAGTTAAAGACTGACATGGACAGCTGTTACTTTATTTAGTTTGAAATTCTGGCATGTTGTCTATCTATGGACAGTGTAACTAGCACTGGTGTGTCAACTGCCGCATTTTGCACCAGAACTCAAGTTGGTTCTCAGCGAAGAGACAAGAATAATATTACTGGGAGGCCTAGGCTCATTGCTCTATAATTTACAGTCTCGCGTAGCCTAACGGTAATATTATTTCATTGTCCCTACTCAGTATTCTAATGGCAGTAATGAAATGCATTTAAATTAAAACCACTTAGCCTCGCGTATATACGCGAGGCTAAACACCATGCACTCATCGATCCTGCCGCCATTTTGTTTTAGCATATAAAATGGATGCCAGCTACGCGCGACTACACTTTTTCTGTGCTTGAACCTTCAGTTCTATATTATCGTGAAAATGCACATCTTCATCAAGATGCTGACTGGAAAGACTATTGGCCTTGAGCTTCAGCCAAGCGATTCCGTTGAGTATGTGAAGGCCAAGATCTACGACAAGGAAGGTATCCCCCCTGACCAGCAGCGCCTCATCTTTGCGGGTTCGCAGCTTGAAAATGGCCACACTCTGAGCGACTACAACATTCAGAAGGAGTCGACTCTTCATTTGGAGGTGCGCCTGCTCGGTGGCATGCAGATCTTTGTCAAGACCCTGACAGGTAGGACCATCACCCTTGAGGTTGAGCCAAGTGACTCCATTGAGAATGTGAAGGCCAAGATCCAGGACAAGGAGGGTATTCACCCAGACCAGCAGCGCCTCATCTTTGCTAGCAAGCAGCTTGAAGATGGCTGCACTCTGAGCGACTACAACATTCAGAAGGACTCAACCCTTCACTTGGTACTGTGTCTGTGTGGCGGCCAGTAATGCACTGAACTGAGAACTGTTGCAGTGTGTAGTGTAACTGTACCATGCACTTGTTTTCTATTTGTCATGCATTTAAATAGTATATTAATAGGCTACTGTATATAAATTATACCTAGCATTTGATACCTATAGCTAGTCATTAATTTTGTATATATGCCATAATATCATGGTCTGAACACTTAGCTTAATAGCTACATGAATATGTTACATTTTAACATTCACCAGCATTTCGAGCAGTACTGATCAATCAATTTTCCCATCTTTTGGCATCGATGTAGTTCTCTTTCTTGTATAGTGTATGAGGTTGTATGCCCTCTGCCTCTGCACCTCCTCGGATGGAATGGGAGAACCCCTTGCCAGTTTGGCCAACTCTGCAGCATATATAGGCCCACTGCATGGGGCAAAGTAAGTGTGCCTGACGAACTGTCATCCCGGATGCCAGTCTGTCTCTATTCTCTTTCGGATACTTCTATCACTTCTGCTGATGCAGGGAGGGTCTTATCCCCAAACCAAACCGAGAGAACCCAAACCCTGCCTTTGAAGTCGACTATGCTTTACACTGACTGCAGACAAGGCTGGAAAGAGTGCCTGTATTAGGCAACAGTAATTAAGGATAGAGAGATGAAGACAAGCAAGAAACAGAGGCCGATAATCTCAAAATGAAGGCACGCAATGGAAACAGGACATATATTGATCACATCAATGCGACAGTTATGGTGCTACCTGAACTTAATTCTGTATGAAAACTGCTGCATTTTGTTTGTGCAGGAATGTATACAGTGCAAGTTGATAATTATTGAAATACAGATCTATATAGGGTCAATACAACTGCATGGTTCCAGTCTTGTAACCACAGTCAGGGACTGCACTATTCATTTAATAGTAGACTGCTACAGCCCATTCAGGAGTTTCTATAGCTAGTAGGAGAACCTCATGCAGGTGGTGAAGAAGGAACACATTGTCAAGGAAAAGGATTGTAGGAGTGACCACATTAAACCCTACCAAATGTAGCAGTGCATGGTGTATTTGAACATTAAATTTTCATTGCAGACATGCAATGATGAGCACTGCACTATGTATCTTTCCTTAACTGTTTCTAACCTAGTAATGCCAGTAGAGTATACATAATTATAGAATGAGACACTGGCTAGGTAGATCATCGGACAGTGTCCTCAAATATGCAGTTGGCAAATTCAGCTTATGTCCTCACAAGGCAACATGCATCACACATAATAATTATTATTATATCCAACTTGCCCTCGTTTGCATTATACATAAGACACATGGATGTCAGCCATTTCCTTGTGACAGCACGAATCAAGTGGACTTGGCTTCTTTAGCACCCCACAAATTCCAACATATAGACAAACATACAGGTCCGGTATTTGTCAGCAGTCTGAGCATAGACTTAGACCAGACTATATGCAGTCTATAGTTACTTCTCAAACATTTTGCAATTTCATGCCAAAATCTAGAATGCAGCAGTCACTACATGCATGCAAACTCATGTGTTAAGCTACTATACTGCTGTATGTATATTTGTGTGTGCATGTGGTAGAATGAAAATATACTGTGAGGTATATAATTATATGCACATTTGTATGTTGTTAGTATTGTTCTAGCTATGATGTACGTGAGGCTGCAAGCCACTTACAGGCATAAGAACAGAATGGGGGACATTTTGTGTACAGTAAGCTGCATGATAGTGAAAATGCATGACAGCGGATGGAGCCCACTTACTTTGTAATGGTTGTATATATGCAGCCATAGTTGTACTGCATGTGCAGGCTCTTGCATGCAGGTCAGTACGTTTAGAGAAGACATCTATGGGTTTCAGATATTCTTTGCTGCCCTCACTGTGGCTGCTTCAAATAACCCCTGAGTAGCAATATAGCTACCTTACAACCATCCCAAAGTAAGTGGGCTCCATCAGCTGTCATGCCTCTTCACTATCAGCTTATTGTACACAAATAGCCCTCCATTCTGTTCATGCCTGTATAAATTGCTTGCATGCCTCACATACACCATAGCTAGAACAGTACTATACCTTATATAAATTATGTGCATAAGGTATCAGAGAGTACGATAGTACTCTCTATGTAGGGATGGTACAGGGTGTTTCGAATTCACAATACATTGGTATAGGGACGAAATCGCGAAAAGCGTCGAAAACTGCCAAAACGAGGCTTCGTAGGGCTAAATACGAAATAATCATACACTAAACTGACCTGGAAGGCAAGCGAACGCGGTCTGTCGGCGAGAAAATGACACTCGAAAACATCCATTTTCGTCTTCATATTCTTTTTCTTCTTCTTCTTCTTCATATTCTTCTTCGCCAGCTGTAACTGACGAACAGAATTAGCTATCGAACTAATTCGAACACAAAACTACTGAAAATTAACCGAGCTGTATTCTTTCGAAGTATAGGCTCCGAAAGCGTATTGTTCAGACTTTGGGGTTACCGAGTCTTTCGGGAGACGTTGCTACGCGGAAGACGCCGTTTTATGATGGCGTTGAAGAACGGCAGTTTTCCGCCTACTGTTCCTTCAGTTTCTGTCCAAAATCTAGCTATCACCGTCAGTAGGCCGTTTCAGGTGTATACGAGACAAGAGCTTAGGCCAAAGTTAGCTTGCGCGTCGTTTCAAAAGGTCATCCGTGGACCCGCCATTTTTAATTAGTACTCGGCTAACTTCCGGTCACTGTTTCTAAGCTCTTAGGTGGGCTGGCACGGAAGCTAGGAGATAGCTGACACCTCGAGCTCCAGGATTACAGAAATAAGGTCCTATACTGTAACCTGCATGGATGTCCTCTAGTGGCACTTAGCATGTGCAGCTTGCACACCATAAAAAGTACAGAAACTAGAAATAATAAAAATTTTCTACAAAAATAGCAAGGATGTAGGGATGGCACAAAAAGTACAGAAACAAGTAAAGGCTGTAACACAGTGGAGCATTAACCATCGTCCCTACATTCAAGTGTGTAGGACTATAAGGTGCGACATTCTTGCATGTAGGGACAATGGTTAATGCTCCACTGTGTAACAGCCTTTACTTGTTTCTGTACTTTTTGTGCCATCCCTACATCCTTGCTCTTTTTGTGGAAAATTTTTATTATTTCTAGTCTATATATTAATGTGCTTGTTCGACCGTCCATCCGTCCGACCGAGAAGATTAACACTTCTCCCGCAGCGTGCGTGCGTGCGATCCACGTGAAACTCCGGATTATTACGGGGCGACGTATGGAGAGTGTCATAAGGGGGTAGACTGAAGAGGAGTCGCTGGGCCCGAGGAGAGGGCCGCAAGAATTCCCTCCTTTAGGGAATAAGACGCCATGTTTTTCGCGGGCTACACTACAGGCAATGAAGGAGCGCCAGTTGCGTAGAAGCCCGCAGAAGGCGCGCTCCTTTGTGACTCGCTACACTAGAGGCAATGAAGGAGAGCCGTAGTGTAGAAGCCCGCAGAAGGCGGGCTCTTCCATATTATAATGTGAAAAGGAGAAGACAAAAGGACCTTGAGAGGGAGGCAGAGAGGAGCAGGAGGAGGAGGGAGGAGCAGCAAGATGCTGACAGGGAGAGGGAGGCAGAGAGGGGAAGGAGGAGGAGGGAGGAGCAGCAAGAAGCTGACAGGGAGAGGGAGGCAGAGAGGGGCAGGAGGAGGAGGGAGGAGCAGCAAGATGCTGACAGGGAGAGGGAGGCAGAGAGGAGCAGGAGGAGGAGGGAGGAGCAGCAAGATGCTGACCAGAGAAGGACAAGTGCAAGGGTGAGGCAGCAACAGAGAAGAGCTATTACACCAGCTGTTACTGGGAGTGGCAGAATCTACCTGGGGCCCATGACTACAGTGTGCCACCATTGGAAACACCATCATAGAAGTGCTGTGGGAGGAGCACTGTCGTGGGATCACTGTCGTTGGAGGGCCGTCGCCACTGTGTGGCGGGTACTCGCTAGTGAATATGATTATACTTCCATTACTTGGGTTAACAGTGTTGAGTAAGTCTGTTAACGTTTAAGCCAAGTTACATAAGCTGTTATTGCAAGTTAACAAGATCTTATATAACTCTGGTAACTAAGGCAGTTGGTGCAGTGTTCAGTGTTGCATTCAAATTCTTGTTATGAGCCACTTATACATGACACGTGTTCATGATTGACTGTATAATTCTGCATCTGATATAGTCACTACATATAGCTTCTTTTCCAGAGAGACAGTATATACCTTCACTGTATACTTACTTTCTAACATCAATTATGCCATAGCCATACAACCATATGAGTGGGAGCATGCACTCAAAAGTATGATTGATACCATACCTCTATAAGGAGATGGAAAGGGAAGGTGAATAGAAAGGAAAGCTCAATAAAAATGCATACAACATACACATTTGTGCGAATAGCACACACTTTCACATTACGTAGGTGTCGAATTGGAATCAACTCAGGTTCTTGTCGTTTCCCGAAAGATCCTTGAAGTCAGTATCAGCAGAACATTATGGCAAAGGTATGGCAGGGGGGCATATTCCGAAAACATTTTGGAACAGGTCTCTCTCCTCTACAGCGAAGTAATCAAATTTCTACAATTCTTCTTTCATAAGAAGCACCTACTTTTTCCCCTTCTGCGACCGACAGAGAATTGTCAATAGATGGCTGCACGGCTGTGTCAACGATGTACTCAACTTGTAAGCAATTAGCGCCCTGGGCCCTAATTCCGGATACGCGGCAATTACACAGCGGTGACAGCTCGAGCCTACATAGATAGTCAAGAACTTGGTCAAGAACAGCTTATGATACGAAGTCCAGGTGGATTGCTTTTGCTGATCCGACAAAGCTCCATAAGGCTTATGTGTAGACATAGATATGGTGTAAGATTTTTCTTTGCGAGTCATAGCTCAGCCCACCGTTAAACATATGACGTCATTGCTTCCGGTAAGTAATTCCCAAAACGGAGCAGGTGCTGAGTTGACCTCCTATAGCTACCGCGCCGCTTGAAGAAGACGTACCTGTTTTCAGCGACACCAAACACAAGCTGATTTGCCCTCAACGAAAAGCAGCAACAGCCCAAATACTGTAAGTATTCAGAGTTAGGGTGCGGTTGGAAATAGAACCCCTACTTTTACTACATTTTTGGCACACGCTGGTTGCAATGTGCTAGTACGACAGTGCGTAGCGTGCTTTGTTTCCAATATGCTTAATACCCCTCCACCCCAAGGTGCCTATCACCTTTATCGCCAGTGTACTGAGCACCCTTTGGCCACAATGTGCCCAGCATCAATTGGCCACAATCGCTTTTTGGGCGGAACGTACATAGCTGGCACAGTCATTCCAATTTCTATACAGATAGAACCGCGTGGTGTAAGGTTAGGACTTGTTTCCACCAAGAGGTAAATTAGAGGAGCATTTGGCGGGTTTATGTCTTGCCAGCATTAATATGAATGGTAAATGTTCCGTATAATATACGGATTTGAGAAACGACCCACTTCGCGTAGTGTATCGATTATGAGTTGGTGATACCGTGTTAAAGCAGAGTGGATGAGCTCTCTGTTGCCCTTTGTTGTGCTACGATAGCAGCTTCAGCTCCCGAGATACGCTTGCCTCAAATACGAAGTTACGTTAGGTGCTTGGCCGAAAAATGCGTTAAAACATGGACTTTCGGTCAGGGCACAAATAGTGGAAGTTGAGTTGGTCGTCGTGGGATGCATATCTGCCTCGTCCTCGGCACGGGAAGGTCTTCACGCTTGGCGGGAATGCTGGATTAGTGTACGTACGTCGATTTCGAGCAAGGCCTGGTTGCCTTAAATAACGTGCATAGCTTTTTTACCCTTACGTGACGTATTCGTATAGGTTGCGCCCGACGGCGACCGTGTATATTCGCAGTCTTCGTTTGAGCTTCAAAGAAGGAATATAGCCTTCAAACTTGGCCACAGCATAGAGACTGTACCATAGATATGAATGATGCCACAATCCGTTTTTCGGTGAAATAGCACCACGTCTGTTTTGTCCCATAGCTATTGTTTACATATTGCGCGATGTGGGTCGTTTTCTCAAATCCACTCACTTATGTGGCAGTCGAGAATAGAAGTCAAAACTTACGCAACGCGTAAGTTCAGAAAATGGCGCCGAAACATTCGTGACCGAATGCAGTGGGAATGGTGCACCGTGCATATGATTGGCTGATACGAACATGGGCTTTTTTGGCTATCCATCACTGTTTATTTGAAAGCTTGCAAAGCAAAGAACAAACTTCCAATTTGCAGTCATGTCGGTAGAGTCGCCGCATATCAGTGAGTTTATGGCTTCGAAAACCATCTGTAGCACTCCCTGTGCTATTGAAGTGGTCATTAACACAACGCAGAACCTCACTGACTTGGTGTCAAGGTCGCTACAAGGAAGAAAACGTCATCGACTGGAAAATTTCTTCGCGGGGAAGTCAGGATCGGCATATGGCCTATTGCACACATTGGAGAGACATATATCAAGCTCAGTAAGCTCATCAACACAAGAGGAAGGCACAGAAGGGATGGAACAGCGTTGTAACCGTGGATGCAGTGGAGCAAATGCTTGAAATTTGACAAAATACACACCGGTCGTCTTCCCGGGCGGCCATTTTGCCCTCATTTTAATATTCAAATTGTCGAATATTGTGCCATGTAATGATCTTCTACAGGCCTAGGGCAGATCAAGAAATTTTTATGACTAGTTTCCAATACATAAAGGTATAGCTATAAGGAAGCATAGACATTATAAGACTGATACATGTGAATACTAACCAGGGGTGATCTGACCAGTTTCTGGAAACCTTGGAAACACCCCTGGATCCGCCCTTGCAGGCCATATCTCCTTTACGGAGATGAATTCAGCTCTAGCGCTTGGTACACAGCTAGCTTAAGAGCCATACTACACATTAATGCAAAAATCGCATTTTCGGTTGTGTGATCTAATTTTTGATTTCTAACCTCGACTGTCACATATAGATCCTCCCTATTTGTGTGTCCTACAACATTTAACTTGTGACTTTTGATGGCCTTTTGACATGCAAACCTGATAGCCCGTGGTGGTATTTAATTTGCAGCTGGTACAGCACTATGGTGCCAAAGTATGCTCTACCAAGTACTACACGTGTATATGCAATGCACTGTGCTTGTATTTCTCACATCCTACACAGATAATGAAGAGAGTGTGTATCATTGGAGCAGGTGCTAGTGGGTTGTGCGCTGCAAGGCAGTTGAGTGCCTTAGACCCTCCACCTGAGATAGTCGTGTATGAGCAATCCAAGGAAGTGGGAGGAGTTTGGGTGTACCGGGATGAAGCAGATGTGGACCAAGACGGCTACCCTGTGCATGGACGTGTATACAAGAACATGAGGTGTGCAAGACACTGCTATAATCCCTCCATGCAGCATGAGCAATTTTCCCTTTCTACTTAGCTCTATCCCTACGCCCTAGCACTATTCCAAAACACATGTTGAAGGCACAAGATAAACAATGTACACTCTTCAGTTATTAGCAAACCCAGTGAACACAGAAACCAGTTAATAATATAGCCTGCCATGGCCTCATGTCAGGTCAGGGTATGCATACATAATTATGCACACACAGTCTCAAGTCATTCAGAGCTTGTCTCTCCTTGGGGATGCATGGTCTCAGACAGCAGCTTCCACTGTTGACAGTTGTCAGCCTGTTTGGTTGTCACTTAGCTGCAAGCACATTTCATCTATACTCGATTGATTTAAGATGACGGACACAGAGCAGGTGTCTTGGGCGTAGCCTGCTATTTACTTTGAGATTGCCCATTGCCACACTCTGCACATGATGGAGAAGTTCAAATTCTGTACTTGGAAGATTAGGCCTAGGGGAATCTCAAAAGATCCAAGTAAGTATGTGGTATGTAGTGCACTTAACCAATATGGCGTTGATCTGGCAGTTCTGACAGAGATGAAAGATTCGAAAGGTTCCTATGAGTCCCTCAAGGAGGTCGGTGAAGGTAGATATCGCATCTTCTACTCAGGTATTCCTGAAGGTGTGCGAAATTATTGGGTCGCGATTGCTATGAGGAAGGACCACTGGAATGAGTGGGAAGGTGTCTGGGAGCCGATAGACAATTGAATATAATCGCCGCACAGTTCACCAACAGCAGACAAAAAGTTTTAGTGGTCGGGGCTTATGCACCCACAAACATCAGCAAAGATTCAGTGAAGGATGACTTCTATGACAAGCTTCATGACGTTCTGAAGAGGGCAGCTGATGACCAGAAGGTCATCTTGGTGGGTGATTTCAACGCTGACATCAACCCTCAGGAGAGAAACAGTGCAAGACGAGGATGTTGTGGGCCCTTATGGATGTTGGAAGAAACCGACCAATGACTACGGGATGAGGTTACTTGACCTTTGCACTCACTTCGGACTGATCCTAATGAACACTCCACATAAGATTCAGACACGTGACATCTTTACTTATCAGGAGCCAATCACAAGGACATGGTGACTCATTGACTACATTGCAATCAAGCGAAGGCACAGGAATCTCTTCTGTAAAACAAAAGTCCTTTGTGGAGCAAAGAAGATCCATCCAACAGACCATCACCTGGTATGTGCAGTGATGAGGCTGGGGGGGGGGGGGGGGGAGGGGGGCTACAGCCAAGAGGAGTAGAAAGAGAAAGGAAGTGAATAGAAGACCTCAACTCGATGTGCCCAAGTCATGCACCGAGCTTGCGGTGGCCCCCTCTGCAATCCCCTTGTCAGGCTTGACATGGAGCAATGCCACCAGTACCATCTACAAGACTGCAAAGAGAGTGGTAGGAACTAAGAGAAGACGCTCCAAATATTGGGTCTATGACAGCAGAGTGGAAGTTGACAGGATCATTGCAGAGAGAATAGTGAGTGGCAGGAAGTACGAGAGAGGCACAGGAGAAGGCCAGAAAGGAGCTAGCTGTTTTGAAGGACAGATGGTGGGAAAGCAGAGCTGATCATCTGCAGCGGGCTGCAGATGAGGGTAACAGACGCTTGGTCCACCAGCTCCTGGATGAGATTGTTGGCCCTACTAGGAGACGATTCATGGCACTGCCCTTCCCAGGAACAAACAGGAGGATCAAGACAGCCAAGGAGTCTGCAGAAGCCTTTCGAGCCCACTTTGAGATGGTCCTCAATCAGGACAGGCAGGTGGATGAGTCAGTTCCAGAGGAGATACAACAGAGAGTGGAGTCACTTCTATGTTTGGTGAGGCTGTTGAGTGATTGGAGCAAAGCCTTATGGTCCTGGAGGAATGGTGTTCAAGATGTTGGATGAAATTTAATGCAGAGAAATCTGCCATCATTCATTTCAGGAAGAAATCATGTCTGCAATGGGAGCATGAGTTTTCCATCGGGAGAGAGGTAATTACTATGGTTACGAAGTATAAGTACCTATTTCGGAGTTCTCAGGTCCCACCCTAGGACATCACTCCTTGTAGAGATGAAAGTGTTGTCTGTGGGCTGGGAGGCCAGGATAAGGTGCATTGGTTTCTGGCACAGAATACTGACAGATCAGCGCTATCACACCGTTTGATTCAGAGATTGGCCTATGTGGTGCCAAGAGTAGATACAGTGCTTTCAAGGTTCCTTGTCCCGATCGCGATTAGAAGTCTGCACTCAATCATGTGGCACGTGATAAATGAGCGTCACGATTCGTCATTTCGATTCGATTCAATTCGTCATTTTGTAATCAAAATTCGAATTGCGTGAGCACTCTTTGTATACAAAGAGTGCTCGCGCAATTCGAATTTCATTTTCAATTTCATTCGAACATTCAAATATGAAATGACAGTGCTTGCACTCTTTGTATACAAAGAGTGCTCGCGCAATTCGAATTTCATTTTCGATTTCATTCGAACATTCAAATATGAAATGACAAATCGTGATGCTCATTTATCACGTGCCATGTGATTGAGTGCAGACTTCAAATCGCGATCAGAACAAGGAACCTCGAAATCACTGTAAGAGATGAGAGTATGCAACCGCGTATCCCTGTGTGTATAACAGCATTTTTCTAAAATGACGTAGCAACACATCACAAGTGGGCATGGTAACGCTACTTAATATTCTGATGCAATGGATGTTACCATTAACTCAATTCTCCAGTCTGTATGTACTCGACATCGATTGTGCAGCTCTTCCGTTTGTTAGTTGGGAGTTTCAATGATGTCCAGGACCAGCTGGTTGAAGCCAGTCTCTTCCCTGGATAGATCGAGCCTAGAGCGTAATGCGTAGCCACCATGAAACTCCGAGGAGAGCGCTGTGGAGCCGTGGATAGTGGCGCTGTGACCCAAATCCACACTTGCTGTCCTGGTCCTTCCTCGCGGGCGCTGCAGAGGACATTGTTGTAACTCCCAACTAACAAACCGAAGGGCTCGCAATTGATGCCGAGGACATACAGCCTGGCAGCTTGAGTTAATACTATTCATTCATTACATCAGATTATTAAGTAGTGTTACCATACCCACGTGTGACGTGTTGTCACAAAAAATGCTGTTACGGGTGGGTATACGCAGTTGCACACTCTCATCTTTTATCTACTCTTGGTGGCGCTCATGACACTGAGAAGAGGCCAGTGAATGGGGAAGCTGAGAACTTGTTTGGAGGCCTTTGGTTGGCAGGACTGCAGCTGTGCCACTCTAGCTGGGGGCAACTGAGGGAGACGCCGAGGAGTAGGTGAATGGAGAAGGATTCGGTGGAAGACCTTGAAGTAAATTCTAAGCTTTGTGTTTTGCACTCTGTGTTTAAGAATGGTCTTGATATGAAGTGCGGCTATCGGCCGGGTTGGTTGACAGAGGATCTTATTTTCATTGTGAGGAAGCTCTTTGAGAAGGCCCAAGAAAAGTGGACACCTTTAGTCTTTGTGGACTTTAGGAAGGCCTTCGACTCGGTGGATCGTACTCTGCTTTGGAAGATCCTCACACGTTTTGGAATCCCACCTAAGCTTGTACGTAGCTGCACTCAAGAACCTGCATACTGAAATGGAGGGGTGTGTCTCTTATGAGGGGAGCTGTCAGAGACGTTTTCCATTCAGACGGGAGTTCGCCAAGGATCTGTTGAGGGCCCTGTGCTGTTCATCATCTTCCTGGGTGCTCTGACACAGGTGGCCTTCCCAGCAGGATCCAGGTTCTGTGAGGAGATGGGAGTAGGGCTGGAGCAGGCAGAGGAGGACATCACTGATGTGAAGAGGTACAGAGATTCTGTACTGTATAGAATCCTTGAGACCATCTACGTATATGCTGATGACACGGCACTCCTGGCTGACAACCCACAGGACATGCAAGTGATCCTACAACTGTTTTGGGCTTGCAGTCAACCCTCAAAAGACGTACCGTCTCAATGAGATACAAGCCTGAAGGACAAACTGCTGGTGCTTTTGCCATTAGTGATCACCAGATTGACGATGTTTCATCCTTCCCTTACCTGGGAAGTGTCATCACACCCACCAACGATCTGGATGTAGAAGTGAACAAACACATAGGGTTCGCACGGGGGCTCTTCTGTAGACTGACCAGAAGATTGTGGAGGAAACATAGAATTTGCATTGGGATGAAGATTACAGTCTTCAATGCGGTGGTCACATCCACTCTCCTCAGGGACATGGACATGTAGGGAAAAACATACAAAGAGGCTTGAGACTGCTCAGTACAGAATGGCTCGCTATATGCTAGGTGTGAGACCCACAGACCATGTCAGAATTACTATAGCCTATGAAACCTTGGGAATGATCCCTCTTTGGTTCGTCCTTGTTAAACGGACATGGCATGGACTGCAAAGCTTGTGAACATGGATGCTACCCGAATGTCCATGAGAATTGTGTTCTCCCAGATGGTCAAGGGCAAGAGACCATGAGGCAGACCATTCATGCTTTGTTCTAACACTCTGAAGTGGGCCCTGGCTTTTGCCAAGTTGCCTGACTGTGGTGAATGGCTATAGAGGGTATCAGAGTGGATGAGCGGAGAGCCAAGATATGCGCCCTGACTAACACACTAGTAATGATTTTCAAAGAGACAAGAAATAGAAGTGAATGGACTGAATCTTTGAACGAATGAATCCCCTGACTTGTACATGGTGTTTGTAATACAAGGAATGTGAATGTTCCCTATGTATGTATGTATGTATGTATGTATGTATGTATGTATGTATGTACATATCATCTACTGTCTTTTGCCAGGTCGTTCACCTTCCTATGGGCTCTATTTGTATGTATACAGTAGCCTCATGCATGAAGCATGTGGGTCCTATGGGAGCCGATGCATTGGTAGAGGGGGATGTCTTGACTGATGACACTTGCTAGGGGTGTGTGGGACATGCCCCACCAGGGAGATTTTGGATGTAAAGCCTTCTGATATTGCTTCTTGTGCAATCTGGAGGTGTAATAGCAGCAATCAGACAGCCTGCTGCCAAACCCAGTCATTGCATACTTGAAGCCATTAATGCTAGCAGAATTTATACAGGCACGACTCTGCTTCGTTCTTGACAATAGCAGTGAAATTATTGGTTTCAGTATTACTCGATAAAAATATACAACAGCAGAAGCAGAGCAGAAGAACCTCCCCCAGTCTCGGAACCGTGTACGGGCCTGTATATTCAATGCCCCACTGAGTACTGCCCAAGGAATTCAGCAATTTTGTAATTATGTATAGCAACACATCTCTAATGGCAGACTCCCAGCTCTCGGCATCAATCATGCTCACCTGATAGAGTGTGATAAACTCCTTTTGATCAAGTAGATGCTGATGCCCAAAAGATGGCATCATCAGTTGCAGAAACTTATTTGGTTTTCAGGTGAGGTGCACTTTTTTGATTTTTCCTCTGTTACCGCCAGACTTGTCACTATCCCCCAAGGGCTGGGCAAGCCTTGCCTTTCAAGAAACTGTATAATTATGTTCCGAAGTACCAACAACAGCATTTGTGATTCATTGTCTTCTCTGTTTGATTTGCTGCACTATGCATCATCATGCACCATACATCAGCATTCTTAGTGTATCATGGAAGCTACCAAAACATGTAACATACAGTCTCATTGCAGTAATAATTGAATGAAGTCTTGCACAATGAAGGTTTTCCAACATTTTGCCTTACATAACTATGGGATGCCTTTTTGTTTTATGCATGGATGAAAGCGAACTAGATTACAAAACTCAACAAATTTGATTGGCACAACTCCTCCTGGGGAGATGGTGCAATGACGTTTTTGCTATTGTTCTAGCTTGAAGTATTTGGCTACATAAGCTATATAGCAGAAAGCATGTACTTGGGAGAAAAGAGGTGGCTTGATGGCAAAGGGATGGGCTGCAAGTTATCTGAGTCGGTGAATGCACAATGAACTGATGACATCATCGCAACTTTCTACAACACATTTTGCAACCCCTGCAGTACAAATAGGCCAAAAGCTAAGCAAAACACCAGACTATCAAAGAAATGAAGATATAGACATTCACAGATGCTCAGAGCTCTCAGGAGTAGTCAACAACATTCAGCACTCAAGAGACCAACACTCAACTGATGATCATCAGGAGTTAGCTCAACCATGCACAAGCCAGCTCAAAGGAACAACCAGGAGTCAGCTCAGGCTTAGAACCAGGCGTCACCTCAATGAAACAACCAGGAGTCAGCTGCATGCTACTATATACAATCTCATTAACTTTCACTCAGTAGTCATTATTTTGTAGACTGCAGTGAAAATGCTTTGCGTCAGAAGCACTGACATCAGAAACGCCGACACTGGGCGCTGGAGCACACTGTGCTAGTTATTATAATGGAGCTAGACTGATTTTTGTCCCCACTAATCTCTGAAACAGGCCTAAGGATTCGCAGCAAATGCGGTCCAACTTTCTAAGTGCTGTCCAGAGGGTGTCCCTGGCAGGGGTGTTTGGTGATGGCTTGCAAAATGAAAGTTTCCCTACATTTTGCCATATGGAACTATGGAACCCATCTTTGTTTTATCGAGGAAAGCAAATTCTATTATGGAATTTGCAGCAAATTCATTTGTTACACAACTCCTTCAGGGGAGATGTTGCCACGACTGTTTGGGGTGCCGAAGGCGCCCCTATATTGTTTTCACTTTTAGGTATTCGTATGGCTTCATGTTTGTAATGGACTATATGTATGGTAAAGACTATGTCCCAGTGCAAGGCAGCTCTGTGCTGCAACGAAGAGGGATACCGGTACCGTATGCCTGGTCACTCTGTTTGGAGGTCCATAAAGCAGCTGAACATTAGCCAGACTAAGAAAAAGTGTAACTTGATGGAGGTTCTTGATCTGGAAGGGAACATAAGGTGTAATGAAGAAGCAATGGACGTGTGGTGCAATCATTTTAGTAGACTGCTGGGGGGTGTGGATGAAAGCTCTTGTGGAGAAGGGGGTAATGGAGTTGAGGAGTCAACCCATGATAAGCAAGATAGCTTGGACTTCAGTGACCGCCTCTGCGCACCTATCTCAGCGGAAGAAGTGCAATGGGCATTGGAAAGAGTGAGGAAGGATGCTTCTCCAGGGCAAGATGGAATTGCTGTAGAGATGATGAAGGCGGACTGTCTTCTTGGAGTTTGGCTGGTGCTGTTCCAAGTCTGCTGGGAGTATGATCTTGTCCCATCTGCATGGAAAGAGAGCTTAGTGGTTCCAGTACCTAAGAAGCAGGCTAAAGGGGCGTGTGATGTGAACAACTTCCGTGGAGTCTCACTGACTTCTACTGTGAGTAAGGTCCTATGTATGGTTTTAAACAACCGTCTGTCAAGTGTAGCCGAAGAGGAAGATCTGATTGCAGATGAGCAAGGAGGTTTCAGGAAGCGAAGGGAGTGCAGGGACCAGGTGTTGACGTTGGTGCTGTTGGGACAGATGGAATTGGTGAAGAAGGCAAATGGGATGATGGTTGCATTCATAGATTTCTCTAAGGCATATAACAAAGTGGACAGGAGGAAATTGTGGAGTTGCCTTGAGGGGTTGGGGATAAATGGCAAGTTCTTGCATTTCTTGAAGGCCCTTTATGAGGGAACCACCTGCCGTGTCAAAGTGGGAGGTGAACAGAGTGAGGAGTTTCAGGTCCTCTCTCCCTTCTTATTCTCCCTTTACATAAAAGGAGTAGTGTCCAGACTGAGGGAAGATAGCTGTGATGTGGAGTGTGGTGGTGACACCATACCAGGTCTCCTCTTTGCAGATGACACCACCTTGTTGGCCTCAGATGAAGAGGGATTAAAAAATAGTCTAGATGTACTTGTGCAGTGGTGTGAGGATTGGGGGATCAGGATTAATGTTGCCAAGTGTGGTATCATGCACATCAGAAAGAAGAAAGTGATGAGAAATGAGATAAGATACATGATCAATGGTGAGGAGATTCCAATAGTGAGCTGCTACAAGTACTTGGGGTGTGTGGTGGATGAGCACTTGGTACAAGACAAAGTAGCGGCAGGGAAGAAGGCATTGGGGGCTTGGTTTCAGCGGTGCAGAGTAGCAGTTGGAGATATAAGCATTGGCACGTTCAAGAAGCTAATGAGTTCACTGGTGGAGTCCTCCATGCTGTATGGAGCTGAGATTTGGGGGTGCTCTCGAAGTCTAGAAGCTGTGGACCAGGTACAACTGAGAGCATGTCGGATGTTCTTTGGAGTTGGAACCCTGCACCCTAGAGTGTCACTGTTATTAGAAATGGGGAATCTGCCAATGGTGTGGTTGTCAAGAATGCGATGCACCCTTTTTTGGCTCAAAGTGCTGGCAAGCAAAGTGTATAAGGGGAGAATACTGAGGAGAGTGGCAGTGGAGGCAGTAAAATATGGCAAGGGCAGTTGGATGCAGAAGATGCTGAGTTGTTGTAGGGAATTTGGTTGGCAGGAGGTGGGTGCTGAGCAGGTACAGAACATGTCAGAGGCGGAGTTGAAAAGAATGCTGGAGAGTGTTGCATGGCGGAGAGTGAGGGCAGAATGGAGCAAGGATTTGGAGATGAAGCCGAAGTTGTCAATGTTGAGGAGGATTGTTGAGTGTGGTGAGTCTTCTTGTGCAGATGTGAAGGCAAAGAGGGAGAGGAGGGTTTTGCTGAAGCTAAGGGGAGGCACAGTGGCTTTTCAGGTGGAGACAGGCAGGTGGCAGGCAATGAAGAGAGAGGATAGGCTGTGCAAGGAGTGTACCAGAAATGAAGCGGAAGATGTGACGCATTGGCTTCTGAGATGTCCAGCATGGAACAGCCATCAACAGCCATTGTTGCCTGAAGTCCAATCACACACAGAAGACGCAGAATGCACAGCTCACCTACTGTCCCTTGCTTGTAGGAACTACAACATTTTGTCCACTATTATGTCAATGTGGTATGCTCGGTTTGGCAAGTTGTAATTAAGACTCTATGTGTTGGTCTCATCTCTTTCCCCTTCCTGTTGTAGTCACAATGGCACAATGCTTTTTCCTGTTAGCTATGGCACAGATATCCTGATTTACTCATCAACTAACCATCTACACAATGTTTCTTATGTTTGTGTGTGTTACATTGGACCACAGTGAGTCTTAGTGCCACCATGTGGCATGGTGCACGTTAATAATGATTGAATTGAATTGAATTGTATATGTCGGGCAATTCAAGATGGCGGCACTCGTGGTCTACGCTTTACAAGGCTCGCAATCATCTATGTTCGTATTTCGCCGTATATTTATCAAACGAAATTAAAACATAGATATGTGTTTACACGATAACACTAGTAAGAAGCCTATAGAAACACTCTCCTGTGAGATATAGCTCCAAATATCATGAAGACCGAGCGACGGGCATTATAAAATGGCGGTGCTCTGAGATGAGTCGCTATCGACTTACTACATTTAAGCTTCCTCTATTGCATAGTGCTTTTTAAATTAGTTAATGCGGGCTTAGAGCCATTTGTTCATTATAATATACCAACGCTATGAGGTTCCTTGGATGAATTGGCTTGATTTTCAACCGAAAAGCCTGATATTGCGCATGATGGGAAGCTAGTTAGCTACCCTCGTGGAGTTCGTCGAGACAAGAGAACAGCACTGCGCACCGAAGTGTGCAAAGGTTAGTACTCCTAGAGGAATCGAAATTACACTATGGGCAGGTAACATGCGCCGAAATGTTACTCCATTTACAACAGACCTTGCTAGCTGACGCTCTGTCTCTCACTCGTGTGTGTGTGTGTGTGTGTGTGTGTGTGTGTGTGTGTGTGTGTGTGTGTGTGTGTGTGTGTGTGTGTGTGTGTGTGTGTGTGTGTGTGTGTGTGTGTGTGTGTGTGTGTGTGTGTGTGTGTGCACATGTGTGTTTGTGTGTGGTTGTTCTGGTGACTTGTGTGTTTGTGTGTGGCTGTTCTGGTGACTTGTGTGTTTGTGTGTGGCTGTTCTGGTGACTTTAAACTCTTGCAAACCCAACAGTCTATTGCATCTTGATGTATATTTCAGGCCATCAGCATTGCTGTATCCCCAACTTTCTGAGCTACTGAACATTCATGTGGAGATTGCTAGCAAGTAGTTCGAGTTCACGTTTTTTTTTTTAATTCGAAATACTTGTTTGGTAATGTTTTAGCTCGAAGTATATGGCCTTGGGTGACATGAACTATGTATATATGTTACACGCATACCTCCAACTCTTGACCACGTGACCGGAAATGCTCTTCTCAAGAGAAAGGAAGTGGGTGGATGGCAAAAGGATGGGCCTCAAGTTTCCAGGTTGATGATTACACTGAGCCTATGACATCATGGCACAGACAGTCCATTACAATGCTATTTAATTGCATTATAATTATAGCTGCCCCACTGCAGTGCCGAGAGTGAAGAAAAGCGCCACACTGTCCAAGAAATCAAGAGATTCAGTCATGTGATGCAAGCTCCAAGTTACGGTCAAAAACTTTCAGCGCTAGAAGACCAACACTAACCGAAGATCATCAGGAGTCAGCTCAAGGGGAGTCAGCTCAAGGGGAATCAGCTCAAAGAAATGACTAGGAGTCAGCTCAAGGAAACAACAAAGAATCAGCTCAAGGAAAGAACCATTGTTCTTCCCTTGAGCTGATTCTTTGTTGTTTCAGACTCCTGCCTGCAGGCAGGAGTCAGCTGAAAGGAACTGGGAGTCATCTCAAGTGGACCAACAGGAGTCAGCTTCGCTTACTTTGGAGGGTGATGCATGGAGGAGTAGGGGGCACATGCTCAATCCAGAGTCACCACCTGGAGTCAGTTTAAAAGAAGAGCCAGGAGTCAGCTGCATGCCACTGGAGTCATCTCAAGGAGATCAACAGGAGTCAGCTCCGTTTACTTTGTAGGGTGATTTGTGGAGGAAAAGGAGACATATCAACTGCATTCACTTAATAATGACAATGTTGGACCCAGTCACCGCTCATCATGAGTCATGACAACTCCACCCCTATGTCACATGCTTAAAGTGGCCTTGCATGCCGCCATTCTGTATCACTCTTCTTGCTCTCAGAGTTTTGTACTTGCATATATGACTTCAAAGGTCCTAGAGAATTGGTCACACCTTTGTCTACATTCCTACAGACATCGAACATATCCACATTCTTGGCCAGACATTCCATCTGTACGTGGTTATGCACTAAAGCGGGAAGGCTCTTTTGAAGGATGCAGATATAATGCAGCCTGTGCAATATAAGTCTCATCAGTAGTTGGAACAGAAGCAGTACCATCCCCAGGCTAGGATATTCTGTTCTATTGCTGCTCAGCATTAAAGACTTTCTCATAAGCCTAGAGACACACCTCCTGTACATATGACTAATTCACACTGGTTCACCAAGCCAGACAAGAGACCATCCAAGTTGGCCTGTCACTCCTTTTTCTCCAGCTCACTGACAGCAGTCTGCTTCCACCAAGCACAACATGCTGTGTTGCGCTGGTGCTCAGATTATGCCATTCTGCTGACTCTTTTGCCTCGCTATACAAGTGAGGCTAATATAAGAATTACATAGCTGCAAGCGGGCTATTCGACTCAGAGTGATGCATGCTTCCTCTGTGCGATGTGTTTGTGGTTAGAAATAACTTACATTCCCAGTGCATAACAGCCCTTCCTCCTTGTGGGTGGGTCAAGCTACATATGCTTGACAAAGATAGATGCTCCCCTATGTATACATCAGCTTATGTTTCATCAGATGTCACATTGTGTATTTCCTTTTCTTGCATATGTAGGACTAATCTACCTGTGCAGATCATGGGCTTCCCTGATTTTCCTTACAAGTTCAGTGCCCCTTCCTTTGCTCACCATTCTGAAATCTTGAAATACTTGCAAGACTACGCCCAACACTTTAAGCTGAGGAGGTACATAAAGTTCCAGACCAGGGTAATCCAGGTTCTCCCAGTGGACAGTGGGAAGGAATGGACCGGCTGGCAGGTGTTCACAGAAACAGTTGGAGCGGAATCATCTGGCAAAGAGTCTCAAGTGTTTGATGCTGTGCTTGTCTGCAATGGGTAAGTAATTGTGGTTACATGTGTGCACATTAGAGCCTCCATGCAACTTGCCTCTCAGTGCAGCTGTTACAATTGCATAAGTAGTAGTAAGTAGTCCCTTAAGTAGTCCATTTGTGTTGGTGTGCTAATTACATGGCCAGCACCTATTTGTATATTGCGTCAGCATCTATATATCCTTGTTGTAAGATGGAGATTCTCTTTGTTTCTTTGCTCATTCCCTTTCTTGTGTAGACACTACCACCAGCCTCGTCTGCAGACAGTGCAAGGCATAGCCAACTTCAAGGGCAGGGTGATGCACAGTTATGCCTACCGTGATCCTGCAGCATTCAAAGATGAGACTGTGCTTGTCGTTGGTGCCGGGGGATCTGGCCGCGATATAGTCCTTGATATTGCATCTGAGGCTTCACAGGTATACTTCAGCCACCGTCTCCCCCCCATTCCCTCGTCCTTCCCGCAGAATGTGACCCAGGTCTCTGCCATTAAAACAGCTGTGGAGGATGGTGTTGAGCTGAGTAATGGAACACGTTTAGCAGTGGATTCAATCCTCTTGTGCACAGGATATGAATACCAATTTCCCTTCCTGGACCCCAGTTGTGGAGTATCTCTTGTGGACAACAGGATAAGCACTCTGTACAAGCAGACCTTTAATGCTAAGTTCCCCAGTATGGCCTTCCTCGGTGTGTACCGCCAAGTTCTATCCTGTTTTCAGTTCCAGATTCAAAGTCTCTGGGTTCTCTCGGTTTGGTTTGGAGATAAGACCCTCCCTGCATCGGCTGAAATGATAGAAGAATCTGACAGAGAATACAGAGACAGACTGGCATCCGGGCTCACAGTCCGTCAGGCACACTTGCTTGGCCCCATGCAGTGGGCCTATGCTGCAGAACTGGCCAACCTGGCTGAGGTTTCCCCCATTCCTCGTGTGGTAGAGGATATTTACGAGGAGGTGCACAGGCAGAGGGAATACAACCTCATACACTACAAGAAAGAGAACTACACCATCATCGATGCCAAAAGATGGGAGAAAATTAATTGACCAGTACTGTTCGAAATGCTGGTGAATATTAAAATGTGGCCTATTCGTATATTTACGCTAAGTGTTCAGACTATATGCCATATATACAAAATTAATGACTAGCTATAGGTATCAGTCGTTGAGTATAATTTATATATATGTGTGTTATTTATAATATAGCCTAGTAATATACTATTTAAACATAATAATGTATATTTATTCAGTATGTATTTAAATAATTGCCGAGCCGAAAGGCGAGGCAAGTAATCGTGATGCGTTGTCGTCCCCCGTTTGTATATATGTATGTATGTATGTATATATGTATATCCGTCCCAGTCAACCCGAGACACCTAGATTGCGCAATAGCCCGGTGTTCTCCGTCGGCGCTTACGACAACAAAACGCTCTACTTGGCCACCATCGGCCACGAAACTGCTCAGCACTCCACTTCATCGATGCACCCTGCGTTCAGATTGTTGTTAACGTCGCCCATTGCTTCAGCGAGGGCTACACGCCTGTTGGCGATTCCGCCATATTGGCTGACCGGGAACACTTTCACTGTTCACTCGGGTGAAGCGATAACGAGCACTGTGTTAGCACAGCACGGACGGGCTTCCTTGCGCAACTCCAAATATGTAGGCGTCGATTGCCCAGCTGCCATCCAATGCTTCGTCTGGCTTGCTATCTCTTCTTTCTGACAGCCAGTGAAAGCAGATTGCAGTTCTATTGCCCAAAATGTACTTGCCCTGGCTCATGGACTGTACTTTACTGAAATAGCTAGCTACATACATTCAAGCGAGGCTGGTTGCATTTTAATGTATGCCCTAGTTATACCTTCTTTTTGCTTTGCAATAATAATGTTCAAACACTTAGCTTGCGGTACCATACATTATGTGTTGAATTATGTACTATACACTATATCACTAAACCTTTTCCACTTCGAATTCAAACTATGCATGTACATGCATTGAACATTCAAGTACAAGGTATATTGTTGGCTCACATCCAGTGGTCACATAATTTTAATTAAATGCATTTCATGACAAATACAATATATACAAGTGCATGGTACAGTTACACTACACACTGCAATGTACAGTTCTCAGTTCAGTGCATTACTGGCCACCATATGCATGCAGGCACAATACAAAGTGGTTGGATGGTTGACTACTTCTGAATGTTGTAGTCGCTTAGAGACTATAGCAAAAACACACATGCCTACTGTGAGAGCTGCTTAGCACTGTGCATACTGTGTCAATGAGGTCCCTTTAGCATTAGAATATCCACAACTGTAGAATGTACACTGTATTGATGACCCCAAGAAGAAAAATAAAATGGGATTCTCAACCTTGTCACAGTCTAATTTGTCAATGCATAAGTGGCTTAATGACTTGAAAGATAGCGTTGTGAACTACACATGGTAGGAAAAAGAGGGGAATAGGAAAAATGGCAGTGAACCAGACCAGGGCCAACAACCACCAGACCTCTAGCCAACCCTTTGGCAGCTGAGCCACTGGTCGCTGCCAACAGCCACTGATCCATTCCCTCCTTAAGTACCAATGTGGGTGTGCTCAATCCAGAGCCTCCTTTGAAACTTCCACATGGGGCATCAACTAATTAGTGCACTGTTGAATTCTAATGGAGATGGTCTATGTACCATGGTTACGGCAATGAAAGACAATGTTGTGAACTACACTATACATGGTAGGAAAGAGAGGGGGGAGGGGAAAATCAGGTACTTAACGAGGGAATGAATCAATGGCTGTTGGCAGTGACCAGTGGCTCAGCTGCCAAAGGGTCATTGACCCTGATCCAGTTCACTGCCATTTTTCCCCTCCCCCTCTCTTTCCTACATTGTGTATATATACATCAGCTGAAATGGTAAAAGAATCCGACAGAGAATACAGAGGCAGACTGGCATCCGGGCTCACAGTCTGTCAGGCACGCTTACTTGACCCCATGCAGTGGGCCCATGCTACAGAATTGTCAGACTTGGCAGGTGCTTTCCCATTTCCTCATGTGATTGAGAATATTTAAGAGGAGGTGCACAGGCAGAGGGAATACAACCTCATACACTACAAGAAAGAGAACTACACCATCAGCAATGCCAAAAGATGGGAGAAAATTGATCAGTACTGCTCAAAACGGTGAATGTTGAAATGTGGCTTATTCATGTATTCGTGTATACGAGGAAGTTAGAAGGCAGAGAGTGTACAACCTCATCAGTCATGCACTGCAAGAAAGAGAACTACACCATCACTGATGCAGAGAAATGGGAGAAACACGTCAGAGGACCATAACTATGGTTACTGTAATATATTTGTTTTCAATTGGACAGGTTTATTTTCAATTACTCAGACTGTATTACAGTGTGCATAATTATTTATTCTACATTGTATACTTCAATTGACTGGCAATACACATTATATAATACATTTGTGACCTCATAGAAAAACCGGCTCATCATACGAGGCATGCTAACTCTGCCCCCATGTCACATGATTATAGGGTGACCCAGCTTTATAGCTAGTTGTAGTATGGACTAGGCCTGCTGCCATTATGTATCACTCTTCTTGCTGTTCAGTGTGTTGCATATTATACATGTATACAACTTCAGATCGATGGTACTATACGTGCTGCTTGCACATCTTCCTGTACATTGTATGTTTTTTTCTTTATGAAGCTCAATTTCCAGTTATCTATTGCACGGCTTCAATCGAACACGGCATGCATCTACATATATATTACAGAATCACTGCTCGGACCCCTGGCTTCTATTCGAGCCCCGGTTTCTTTACCGACAAATACCATATACGGGAGCACGTTTATTCTATAGGTAGCTACCATTGTCAAAGTCAACACTGCTACAATCAATCAGCAAATCGCCAAGGTGTTTGTCCTTGCCGCAATGCGCTTTTCTCTGCACCATTAATTGTTTCACATCAGCATCTTTTGAAGAAGCTATTGCAGATGTCATGGGATTACCCTGACGAAAATGTAGTTGCAGAAATCCTTTGAATGTGCTTCTGTACTATGCATGGGAATGCGAACAATAAAGCCTTGTCTTTAATGTCAGTATGAGATCAGATGTTACTAATACGGAATTACCATCATGATGTCATAGGATACGTGCCTGCAGAAACCTTTGAAGGTGCTTCTGGACTATGCATGCGAAGGCGAACAAAGCCTCGTCCTCGTCCTTGCGGTTCATGTTACAACATGAGATCATAGGTTCTGCATTGTTTCGAAATACTTTGAAAGGGTTTATGCAAACACATCCATTCGTCAGAGTTTACCGAACTTTATATAATATACTTCCGCGTGTAAGTGATTTGATCTCCCACATCGTCTACAAAGGAATTTAACGATGGAAGGGTCACATTCATAGCCTCGTTCCCTGTCGTCTGCGTTAGTGCATACTGGCCCATACACTAATTAACACGGACGTCCTGGGAACGAGGCTATAATGACACATCCTGTAATTTTAGCAGCTTCGAATTCAGTACAGCTAGTGAAACAGGTCTATAAGACAACCGCCTGTGGACCAGACTGAGCTCTAACTGACATTTATAAGGAGGTGGCTGCTCTACGGAGGTATATAGATTTCAATACTTTAGTGCTATTTGGGTCCAGAGTTGCTGTCTGCTTTAGAGAGGTAGTTGCCTAACTCAGTGACCACCTTAGACCGCTGTATGAAGGATAGCTGTTTACGATTGTTTGAAGACAGATGACAGATGTCCATTAAAACAAATTGTCATATATACCATAACATGCTGAAGATCACACCCACACTAGGCCTTCTGCATGGGCATTTCTTTGAATCAGAGAGGTTAATTGTAAGGTCTGCTAGTGTCATGGACCTTCATGTCAGTTATAATTACTCATGCAGCTCTCAGTCTTCGTTGCACCTTTGCTAGAGAATTTCGTGAATTCGTGCATGGACTCTCCATGCAGCTGTGCGTAGACAATTCAGAAAAGACCTATATATCACAGGCTACCTGCATAGCCAGCGATCTACATGCTTGACAGTGTGCCTGCATGTGATAAGCTGGACTACTTCAACCGTGCAGACAATTCTCCAGGTCGTAATGCTAAAGGTGTGAATTAAGAAGCGGGTGATCATGACGAGCTCAAGAGGGATATGAGATCAGGCAAACGACAAGGATCATTAATGCCACTCTGGTGATTCAGAGCAACTATATATGTTTATATAGGTCGTCGACTTGGAGGCCTACACGGGACTTTGTAACAGAGTAACAACACTGCTTCAACCTCTAAAGAAACCCTGATTTGGGCCCACCGATTTTCTGGCAAAGTATTCTGTGCATGCATGAAAGCCTTGTGGAGGAAGAGATTCGAATAACCACAAGTTCATGGTCAATAGCTAGGTAATTAGTATAGGGAAGCCATTGTCGGTTGCGGACTTGCTGGTCGAGGAAACCACCTGATGAAATTGCGGCCTTGACGTCACGGCATCGGATCTCCGAGGTCTATATAATGACTTTGCCCAGCCTCTTGCAACACAAGTTCACCTTTCTGAGTAATCCGAATTCGAACAGCTGTGCGGTGAGTCTTGATGCCAGTCCTTGTGACGGATAATGGCCATACTTATATCGTATTATATAGCTACAGCCTTCACTGCTTGGCAGGACGTGTGTGTATACATACCTAATGTGTGTATATCGAGCCTGAATGCCAACCCCCGATGGAAAATTCGGTTCGGTATACCATCCGGATAGTTCATGTGTCAGAGTGAATTCTGCATCCCCCAAACATTATACTTTATAGGAGTCAGAGCTCAGCTGTCAGCAGACTAGCGCTGTTTCTCTCGATTCTTGCGTGGTCCGTATACTCAACAGGCGAACATCATCATGGTGCAGCTTGTTCACAGTTATTCTCGAGCGCCAGCCGCTCGTATATAAACTGCTCCTCAGTCGACATGACCTATCGCGAATGTGGGTCGAAGCTCTGTGGCCAAACGTGCATGAGTCGTGCGAAATCGAATTCGTGGAGGCATGGAGAAGGAGACCTACTGTGTAAGGTAAACACACCTTCAGCTGTTGACTGCCATAAAAATATGTGTCAAGTTCGTGCGATCGATCGATGGGTTCCTTCTGGTCCGAGAATTATACACGGCCATCGATGGCGGTGTTGTAGTCTAAGGTACACTTACGAAAACGGGCGGTAATCAGCCCTATTTACTTCTCCCTAGCCTTATCTTCACTAGGGGTTAAGGGGACGTTGGTGGGCTGGTATCTTCCAGTAATGGAGACTACTCTCCTGTGATCAAATCGCGTAACCCGTCAATAATTCTCGTTGTGGCATCCTCAGCCAGTAGCTATGTATAATAGTAGCAGTATGTATAATCATACCCGCTTATATGCAGCATACACACTACTGAAAAGTGTGCATGCTTTATTGGAAACTATAGCTACTTATGTGAGCTCTGTGCATCTATTTTAACACATGCAGAGATGAATCAGATGAAGAGAGTCTGTATCATTGGAGCAGGTGCTAGTGGGTTGTGTGCTGCAAGGCAGTTGAGTGCCTTAGACCCTCCACCTGAGATTGTCGTGTATGAGCAATCCAAGGAAGTGGGAGGAGTTTGGGTGTACCGGGATGAAGCAGATGTGGACCAAGATGGCTACCTTGTGCATGGACGTGTATACAAGAACCTAAGGTGTGTCATCGCTGTACCATCACCACCTAGTTAGTATATGCATGACTTAATTGTTACAGCCATCAATGTACCCTATGTGATCATCTGATTCAGAAGTTATTGTAAATAGCAACACAGTGACTGCCTTCTGTTTAGATTATTGTACTAAGTTAATCTGTCTGCAATTTACCCACATCGTATGCTTGCGTGCACATTTTCTTCACTGGTGTTCAACCTGTGCATTTCTTTCTCTTGCACAATATATTAGGTCCAATCTACCTGTGCAGATCATGGCCTTTCCTGATTTGCCTTACAAGTTCAGTGCCCCTTCCTTTGCTCACCATTCTGAAGTCTTGAAATACTTGCAAGACTACACTCAACACTTTAAGCTGAGGAGGTACATAAAGTTCCAGACCAGGGTCATCCAGGTTCTCCCAGTGGACAGTGGGAAGGAGTGGACAGGTTGGCAGGTGTTCACAGAACCAGTTGGAGTGGCATCACCTGAGAAAGAGTCTCAAGTGTTTGATGCTGTGCTTGTCTGCAATGGGTAGGTAGATCACACTTGCTCACACATAATATTCACCCCACACTACCCTCCCATCACAACTTGCCTGCTATGTGCATGACATATTGCTGGGCCTCTACCTGTCTATGGCACTTTATGCAACTGCATGAAATCCTTTCATATAATGGGGACTAGCTGTTAATCTGGATTAAGGTAGTAGGGAAGGCTATAAAAGTTTCCTTTAGGGTACATTACTTTTGCCTATGTAACTCTCAAACCATATGACCAACAATCAGGATTGTTACAAATGTGACTGACAGGTAAATTTCCAATAATCTGGTGCCACTCATTAATTGATCAGTAATTCCATTATCGAGATTATCTAATTGAAAGTGAAAAATTATCACCTAAATTGAAGTCAGGCAGCTCCGGGGAAAGTCTATCTTCTTCTGCCCCCAAAGGCTGAGATGGCCCAAACCTGGGATATATTATCTACAGACATGTGTGCACAAAACTATGGCAGCGATTTACTAGTTTCAATCCCATTGCAGAGTTATTCCCTATTTCTTGAAATACTTGCTACTTTACAACAAAGGAACACCTTTTGACTATGAGTCTCCCATGATAACTCATGCAGGGGGGAGCAATCCACTCCAAATTTTAGATGTAGCTATTAGATACCTAAATCAGCAACTGCACCAAAAATTGGGAAGGTTTGATTTAGGCACTTTAGCCTTCCCTACTACCGTAAAAGAGCAGATGACAAGCTAGTGACATCAACTGAGTGGGCCACTCAGTTGATGTCACTAGCTTGTCATTAATACAGTGTATTAGTGATGCCTTAAAGGAGCGAGTGAGTGCTGTTCTGTAGTGACACTTGCCCAGCATCTCCAACACTTGCACATTGAGTGCAAATTTAGTTCACCAAGAGTAACTGTTCTGGGATCAAAGAAAGCCTGGTTGACCGCATCAGCATTGCAAACATATTAAGCATTCTAATATTCTGCCATTGCATCAACACTTGAGAAGTTGCATGGGTTCCCAACAAGTGCAGTGGCAACGGCATAATATCAGACAGCACGGTAGTGCTGTCTAAGTGGTTGTTCGTATGCTGTAATACAAACGAAAAGTCGCCCTACTCCTTAATAGGACCGAAAACTGGCAAACGAAGCTTACCATTAAGAATCGGGGACTAAATAGTATACATGGCTAACCTTAATTCACAGCGAAGGTGCGCCTACACGTAGAGAGCGCCCTCGATATTTTCCACGTTTCGTCTTCTCATTCTTCTTCTCTGACAGCCGTAGCGCACAAACCAAAGGTACCAGGAGAATACTTCTCGCACCAAATTGCATTAATTTTGGCTGGCCGCATTCCTTTGTAGGTTAGAAGGCGGCGCAATTTAGTGCGGAAGACGGCGATTGTCACGACACCGCCGTGTTGGTCGGCCAAGCGGAGCAGACGCCATTTTTAAATTACGTAATTCAACCGGATGAAAACGGCGTGACTGGTGAAACCTATGTTTTGCCATTTGCCTTCCCGTGGTAGTTCCCATGGGTACCTAGACCTTACAGCTACAGTTGCTGTGGGCAACCAAGATTATGCTGGTAGGGTTGCCACGGGCAACCAAGGCCTTGCTGTGAAATGGTCATTCACCTAGTACATGCTTGAGTGACCTAGTACATGCTTGCAATGTGATCATCACTCATTCCCATAACTTTGGGAGACTCCCAAACCTCAAACTAATTAGTTTGAGGTTTGGGAGTCTTAGGGTTAGGGTTAGGGTTAGGGTTACCTTAACTTTCATTAATCTTCCCCCAAAATTGTTGTTGTATTATTACAATGCTATATATCTATGTATATAGACATAATTTAAAAAGTTCTACAAAAATTGTAAGGAAAAAGGACAGAAACAAGTAAAGGCTGTTACACAGTGGAGCATTAACCATGGTCCCTACATGTAAGAATGTCACACCGTATAGTCCTACATTCTTGAATGTAGGGACGATGGTTAATGCTCCACTGTGTAACAGTCTTTACTTGATGTTCTTGTGGACTGGGTTGGTGTAGGCTGCAGAAGGAGGTTTACCAATGGGGTTGTTGGTGTAAGCAGCCCACTCCCTGGTGTAGGCTGAGGTGTCGCAGGGGAAGGGGTTGCGTTAGCCACACCACTCAAGACTGTCCCCAATGCAATGCACCAGCAGCATGCAACGCACCAGTTGCTGTCGAGGTGGGAGTACTCAAGGACTATGCCGCTAGCTTCTCCTCCATCACCCTTAGGATTGCCTGAGTCACTCCATCAACAGCCAATTTCACCAAATCTCGAATCATTGCCTGCACAGCTTGCACCACCGCCTGGTTCTGTTCAGTGGCCACCTCGTCTCCCGGCCTGGTCAGGGCTATCCCCTGGGTTTGATGCCATTGCGAAGGGAGATCAGTTCTCACTGGGAACGAGTCTAGAACGAGTCTGTTTTCCCTCGACTGTCACACGGTCAGCCATCATCTTGCAAATATTAGCTGCGTGTACAGCTTCCGGAGGCTCCTTCTTTCGTTGTTTTGCTTTGCCTTGCTCTACAACTTAGCATGGTATTTGACTTGTGGAATGAATTATTTACATACAATTTCTCAAATGCAAATTGCAGCTAATTCTATCAGGAGCTATGCGAGGAAGTTAAATATTATGGTGCCTCTTAGCTCATGCTCTATAAAAGTGCAAAAACTAGAAATAATGAAAATTTTCTACAAAAATAGCAAGGATGTAGGGATGGCATAAAAAGTACAGAAACAAATAACGGCTGTTACACAGTGGAGCATTAACCATTGTCCCTACATTCAAGGGTGTAGGGCCATACGGTGCGACATTCTGGTATGTAGGGACTATGGTTAATGCTTCACTGTGTAACAGCCTTTATATAATTACTGTATACTTGTTTCTGTACTTTTTATGCCATCCCTACATCCTTGCTATTTTTGTAGAAATTTTTATTATTTCTATAATTGTTATAGCCCTTGCTCTTGCACGTCTGCTACATATAATATATGCATTTTAGCAGAAATGCAAGTATTATTATATATTATTGTGCATACTACATTATACAAAGTACTTATAATTATCAATTATAGCTACCTTCAAGATTGGCAGGGATGAAATCCCTTGGGATTTCTGTTATAAGTATTTAGAATGTGTGACAGATGAGTTCCTAGACTGTTCTGGGATGGTAGAGCATAGCTATAGGGTGAAGCTAGGTTTACAGGCTTTGGGCGCATGGTTGCGGAATTGCCTTGGGTGGAGAGGTGAATGGCAGATCCTTTCTACAGTTGTTGCAGTCTTTGGTGGAATCTGTGTTAATGTGTGGGGTTGATGTTTGAGGCTGCCACCACAAGTTAGAGGGATTGAGCCAGATCCAGCTACGGGCTTTGCGCATCTTTTTTGGTGTTGGACTACGTCACCCTAAGGCATCGTTGCTGATGGAAGCAGATGCTGTGCCAGTTGTTAGCTAGGGTCAGGTGTGCTGCATTTGGTTTAGAATACTGTCTAACCCCTTGTATGAGGGAAGGATTTTGAGAGTAGCTGCAGTATAAGCTATGAGGTGTGGAGGGTCATGAATGATGAAACTGCAGGAGTGTCTTAAGTCATTTGGGTGGGATGGTGTTGGAGTCATTTTGTCTCTGTGTACCGCCATTTTAACTCCGCGTACTGAGTGCATGGCGCAAAGTTTAAAGTTCGAGCCTATAGGGTTAATAGACAATATTGACATGACTATGTGCATATTATGTTGTTTATTTTGTTGCTCTTTTTGCCTCACAGGGCAGTTTAGCCCTAGTGCTTGAGGGCATGTGGAATAATAATAATAATAATAATGCCAGTTACACATCAGACACTTATTATTATGCCCCAGTGTTTGTAAAAAATGTTACATTTCTGAACGCATATATACATGAGTCTGTTCCTTAAGCTTACTTCTCCTCATCTATAGCTCTCTGTCTTTACTGTTGACATATATACAGGCACTACTTCCAGCCTCGTCTGCAGACAGTGCAAGGCATAGACAACTTCAAGGGCAGACTGATGCACAGTTATGCCTACCGTGATCCAGCAGCATTCAAAGATGAGACTGTGCTTGTCGTTGGTGCTGGGGGATCTGGCCGTGATATTGTCTTTGATATCGCCTCTGAGGCATCGCAGGTCTACCTCAGCCAACGTTCGGCTCCCATCCCATCTCCCTTCCCACAGAATGTGACCCAGGTCCCTGCCACCGAAACAGCTGTGGAGGATGGTGTTGTGCTGAGTAATGGAAAGCATCTAGCAGTGGATTCAGTCGTCTTGTGCACGGGCTATGAATACAACTTTCCTTTCCTGGACCCCAGTTGTGGAGTGTCACTTGTGGACAACAGGATATGCACTCTGTACAAGCAGACATTTAATGCCAAGTTCCCCAGTATGGCCTTCCTCGGCGTGTACGACAGAGCTCTGCCCTCGTACCAATTCTACATTCAAACTCAGTGGATCCTCTCAATTTGGTTCGGGGATAAGACCCTCCCTACATCAGCAGGAATGATAGAAGAATCAAACAGAGAATACAGAGACAGACTGGCGTCTGGGCTCACAGTCCATCAGGCACACGTGCTTGGCTCCTTGCAGTGGGCCCATGCCACAGAGCTGGCCAACCTGGCAGGGGTTTCCCCCATTCCCCTTTCAGTTAAGAATATTTTCCATGAGGTATGCAAGCAGAGGACATACAACCTCATGAACTACAAGAAAGAAGATTACGCCATCATTGATACAGAAAAATGGGAGAAACTTGGAGAATGATTGTTACTGTGCACAATGGTTACTGCATATATAGTTTTAGGTTGTATAGCATGACCATGCAGTAATGATTACAGTAGTATACACTGTAAGACTGGTGAATTGCATATTAATATTTTCTCTCATCCTTGGGCATAAATTAATTAGCCTATTGTTTCAAAAATGCATCACACATTTATTGTTGTTGCACTGTGGCTTTGTATGCCATCACATTATTATATATTTGATTGTGCATCAGGAGATCTATATCCACAAGAATTGCAAACCATTAAGTCTTCAGGGGAACTCTGCTTTTTGTTCATGTACATGCCTGGATAAGTGGGCAAGATTACTGAGAGATGAGCTACTCATGCACAAAGGGTATTCAGCTTTACTATTAACAATGTCATTTGTTCCTAAAATATTCAGCAATTGGACAGAAATGTGCACCAGCTAGGTGGTTGTGTAAGGCAGGCCTTAACTGAGTGCATGACTGTACGTTGCTTGCAGAAATCAGTTTTCGTACAAACTATGACTTGCTCATTATTTATCTCCCGTTTTGGAGTAGCCTCTATGATTAAATGTGGCCGGCCACATATAATCACTTCTATATAATTGTGAAAGAAAGCAGTACAACTAAAGATTATGCAGATTGAGAAATCCTCCATGTATACAAATAATGTAGGCGAATAGTTTGTGGGCAATACGTAGCAGATTATTCAACAACTGGATGCAGGACATTTCGGCCCGAAGGCCTTCGACAGCTGCGTACAAAACAGTTTTGTACGCAGCGGGCCAAAACATCCTGCATTCAGTTGTTGAATAATCTGCTACGTATTGCCCACAAACTATTCCCCTACATTTAACAACATAGCAATGAGCCTCTTCTTCTATAATATACAAATAATAATTAAAGCATTTTAAATATTTGCAATTTGGCACCACCTTGCACATAAACAAAGGCCTAATTAAAAATTCTGTCATATTTGATATCGCTAAATTTCCCTTAGCTTTGACATCTAACCAATGGTCTGTGCCACAGGGTGCCCAGAGTCCCCAAACATTATATATATTATATTACATTACTTTATGGCTTCATCATCCTTGTATGCAACTTGCACAGTAACTTTCACTTAAACCAAGGATACGTGGACATGGGGCTCTCTCCAGAAAGTCCTGATACAGTACTTCCTCCCATTTGGGGATGAGAGATTGTGCGTTCAGGTGAGCATAAGTGTAACTTCCAGGACTGAGGATGGAGAGAGTTGAGGCATCCAGGTGTGGCGTAGACTGATCCAATACAAAGATACTGGTGTCTGGGGTGAGTGGATGCTCGGTACTCATTCTACAAGATGTGCAGAAGTAGGCCCTTCCATCAGGCCTGGCTACGATTATGCTTAGAATTCTTTCCTTCTCGATTCATTACTTGGGTTAATAACAGTGCTGAGCAATTCTGTTAACTTCTATACAAGTGGACCATGTTAAACCATGCTAACTAAGCTGTTATTGCACATTAGCAACATCTTTTTCAACTAAGGTAACTAAGGTAGTTGGTGCAGTGGGTCACATAATTATAGTCATAGAAGGTACTCCAAATGAGCAAGATATAATTTACTAGAACTGATTTCTGCAAGCATCCATCATGCACTTGGTTTAAGGCCTGCCTTACACAGCTAGCTGATGAACACATCTTGCTTCATTTGTACAGTTTGTATATGGCACCGTAAATATCAATATTGATAGAATGATTGAAGAAGCTTGTCCGGTTAGGTTGCATCACTGGTAGTGACCTTGGAGGTCACTAGCTAACAATTCGTTTCTTTACCAAACATTTCGGCAGCTGACTGCTGCCTTCTTCAGTGGTAATGGCTTACAGGGTGTGTGGCGGTTAAATAGGTGAGGGCAACAGTTATGATGTGACAGCTGATGATGTGACAGATGATGATGAATGAAATTAAAAAGTGATTGATATGAGTGACTGTAATTAGCAGTTGTGGGGTGTAAATTACTAATGTTTGATGAGGGTCATGTAGCTGTGGGGAAGTAGTCCTAATTCTCTGTTCAGGGGTCTGGATTCCTTGTTTTGGATGTTTTGGATTTTATTTTGGATTCCTTGATATAATGAATATGATTATACATTCATTACTTGGGTTAACAGTGTTGAGCAAGTCTGTTAATTTACAACTCTGTTAAACCATGTTAAGCAAGCTGTTAATGCCAGTTAGCAAGATCTTTAACAACTCTGGTAACTAACACTGCACCAACTACCTTAGTTACGTACCAGAGTTGTAAAAGATCTTGCTAACTGGCAATAACAGCTTACTTAACATGGTTTAACAGAGTTGTAAGTTAACAGACTTGCTTAACACTTTTAATCCAAGTAATGAATGTATAATCATATTCATGATATCAATATTGATATTCATGGTGCCATATACAAATTGTACAAATGTACTGTAGGTTTAAGGCTAGGAACTCTGTTAAACCATGTTAAGTAAGCTGTTATTGCCAGTTAGCAAGATCTTTCACAACTCTGGCAACTAAGGCAGTTGGTGCAGTGTAAGGCATGCAGTGTAGACGTCATGCAATTCACCAGTCTATAGTGTTCTATATACTGTAATCATTACTGGTCATGCTATACAACCTAAAACTATATATGCAGTAACCATTGTGCACAGTAACAATCATTCTCTATATAAGTTTCTCCCATTTTTCTGTATCAATGATGGCGTAATCTTCTTTCTTGTAGTTCATGAGGTTGTATGTCCTCTGCTTGCATACCTCATGGAAAATATTCTTAACAGAAAGGGGAATGGGGGAAACCCCTGCCAGGTTGGCCAACTCTGTGGCATGGGCCCACTGCAAGGAGCCAAGCACGTGTGCCTGATGGACTGTGAGCCCAGACGCCAGTCTGTCTCTGTATTCTCTGTTTGATTCTTCTATCATTCCTGCTGATGTAGGGAGGGTCTTATCCCCGAACCAAATTGAGAGGATCCACTGAGTTTGAATGTAGAATTGGTACGAGGGCAGAGCTCTGTCGTACACGCCGAGGAAGGCCATACTGGGGAACTTGGCATTAAATGTCTGCTTGTACAGAGTGCATATCCTGTTGTCCACAAGTGACACTCCACAACTGGGGTCCAGGAAAGGAAAGTTGTATTCATAGCCCGTGCACAAGACGACTGAATCCACTGCTAGATGCTTTCCATTACTCAGCACAACACCATCCTCCACAGCTGTTTCGGTGGCAGGGACCTGGGTCACATTCTGTGGGAAGGGAGATGGGATGGGAGCCGAACGTTGGCTGAGGTAGACCTGCGATGCCTCAGAGGCGATATCAAAGACAATATCACGGCCAGATCCCCCAGCACCAACGACAAGCACAGTCTCATCTTTGAATGCTGCTGGATCACGGTAGGCATAACTGTGCATCAGTCTGCCCTTGAAGTTGTCTATGCCTTGCACTGTCTGCAGACGAGGCTGGAAGTAGTGCCTGCAAAGGGAACAGTGAAAACAAATAGCTATGATGAGGAGATACAAGCTTAGGAACATGAGATAATCCATGTACGTGTTTAGAATAGTAACAAATTATAAGTCCAGTTTTAATGCAAGTTGCAGGATACTTATTATTGGACATGCATGGCAATATTATGCAATAAGTAAGGTACGAGGGTGCATGAGGAATTTTGCTGGTCCAGGAATAGATTACAAGTCCGAGGCCAAGTACTTATAATGGCAGAAGTCCAAGGCCAAGGGCTACAACTAGTATTCGCCATTGCCATGCACAGCTATTGGGACGAAGCCTAAACTTCCCAAGCATTGAGACAATGGCAGAATTGGAGAATGCACAGTATGTTCCTGCTTCTAGCTGCTGGCCATCTGCTGTTTTAATCTGGAATAACAGTCTGTGATCAAGGGGTGTTGTACACTTGCATATAACTCAATAAACAGGAAAGGAGCTAAGCAACATGTCTTGTGCGCAACTGCACATAGCAGACAAGTTGTGATAGGACAAATGGTTGGGGTGAATATTATGTGTGAGCAAGTGTGATCCACCTACCCATTGCAGACAAGCACAGCATCAAACACTTGAGACTCTTTCTCAGGTGATGCCACTCCAACTGGTTCTGTGAACACCTGCCAACCTGTCCATTCCTTCCCACTGTCCACTGGGAGAACCTGGATCACCCTGGTCTGGAACTTTATGTACCTCCTCAGCTTAAAGTGTTGAGTGTAGTCTTGCAAGTATTTCAAGACTTCAGAATGGTGAGCAAAGGAAGGAGCGCTAAACTTGTAAGGCAAATCAGGAAAGGCCATGATCTGCACAGGTAGATTGGACCTAATTCAGCAAGCAAAAGAAGGGAATCGCACAATTTGAATACCAGTCAAGAAATGCATAATAATATTAAAATTATGTATATGACATCTTTCTATCACATGCATAAAGCTGCATATAAGCATACAATGTGGGCCAATTATAGACAGATTAACTTGCAGCAATTGCCCAAACAGAAGGCAATTATATAATCACATTGATTTCTGACAATCAAATGGTACTGAATAGGCTGTCACAACACAAGTACCGACTACAATAATATATGTTGGTGAAGATGGTACAGTGGTGGCATGCACACCTCATGTTCTTGTATACACGTCCATGTACCGGGTAGCCATCTTGGTCCACATCTGCTTCATCCTGGTACACCCAAACTCCTCCCACTTCCTTGGATTGCTCATACACGACAATCTCAGGTGGAGGGTCTAAGGCACTCAACTGCCTTGCAGCACACAACCCACTAGCACCTGCTCCAATGATACACACTCTCTTCATCATCTCTGCATGTGATAAAATAGATGCATGCTGTGCTCACATTAGTATTATATATTATGCGATAAAGCATGCACACTCTTCCAGTAGTGTGCCGCATATATAGCTACTATGAGCATTCCGTAGAGTCGCTCCGTAAAACTCCGTACGTATAGAATTTACTTATAATTATGTTAATCCATTTCGTCTAAAGGAGTCCAGCGGCGAAGGCGCCAACCATCTTATTGCGGTTATGTACTCTTCCAAGTTTGGCGAAAATTGGTGGAAAACTGAATTAGGAGTTTCTGGACAACGAAACACGATGTTTTCCCTATCTCGTACATATAGCGGCGACCGCAAAAAGTGGCAAGAACTCTGACGGAACGGCCTTAAACCAAATTATTCACACTGCACCTCTTCGTAATCCCACGACGTTTCGTCCAGAACTGAAGGAGGATATCCCGAACAACGAAAATGTGCGCTTCGTTTATTAATATAAGATTGGCTTTCCGCTGGCGCTCGTTGTCGCCATTTTAGCTAGAGCTTCCTCACGCCTGGAATTTCAAACGATTTGCGTGGACACTATTTTTACCCCTCTTACACACCACGATCCAGATTATATAGCTATAATTATAGCTATATCCAGGTTTTGGCATTCACGCACTATAGACACGCGGTAGATACACGGTAGACATACGGTAGATACACGGTAGACACACGGTAGATACACGGTAGACACACGGTAGATACACGGTAGATACACGGTAGACATACGGTAGATACACGGTAGACACGCGGTAGATACACGGTAGACACACGGTAGATACACGGTAGACACACAGTAGATACACGGTAGACACACGATAGATACACGGTAGGTACGTAGACACGCGTCGTGCTATGCAGTGAAGGCCGTAGCTAGGCTTCCACCGAATTCCGGTCTGCGTGGTCGTATGTGGAGGTATAGCTACAGTATGACAATCGCTGCAAGTACTTACATCAAAACTCACGGCACAACTGTTCGGCTTACACAGAAAGGTGAACTTGTGGTACAAGATAATACAGACTGGAAACAGCGGAGCGGGTTATGATTATATACGAATGTCGGAGATCCGATGACGTGACGTCAAGGCTTCGGTCATGAGGTGGCTTCCCAACGAGCACGTTGTCCACAACGGCTTTCCGACTAGTTATCTAGCTAGCTTTAGCTAGCAAGAAATCAATGCTTTCAGAGTATAGCGTTAGCTAGCTGCAGTGTGTGTTTAGTTCTGCTGTTTGGCAGTCTAGACGACTTTGAGAAACAGCTGCAGGGAAGTCTCTCAGCTGCTATGGAAGAATGGATCCATTCAATGATTGCCCCATTCTTGTTATCAGCTCACACTAACTTCAGTGTCACTGAGGACTGCCTCGAAGATACACAAAGTATATATAGGCATGCCTTGTTGCTACATCAAAGAGAACACACCTGCCTGTGTGTGTACAAACTGTGTGTGTGTGTTTACTGACATGTATTTGTGTTAGTATGCACAAGCTGGGTTGCGCCCTTCCTGCCAGGTAAGGCTTCACCAACTACATAGCTATGCTGATTGACATTCATGGGACCTGCATGGTATAATAATTATGTGGAGTATGTAATATATATAGACCAATACCAAGGAAACCATGTGCAAATAGGTGATATAAGCCTGGTAACGGTATATATGTGTATTATATGGACTCTGATTCTACACGGCAACATTATTATATATAGTGGCTGCAGTATATCAATACTGCATGGTAGTGCACAGTCACATGCATGCATGCATGAACGTGTGAGGTGTGCTGTATGCATGTCCTTGCATGTCCAGCAATACACTGGTTTGTAGTCATGAAGTATTCTCTGTTGGTCATTGTTGGGATCCTCTACAGGTCCAGCTACCTCCACTCGTCCTTGACGTCCACGAATGAATAAACAACCGAACTTAACTGAGCAAAGGTTCATTAACAACAACCACACACTTACAACACGTGTCTCTCCTCTGTCTAGTACAAAGGCTCAGTTACATCTACACCATAAATACGTCAGCTTAAAATAATTACAAGCAATCACAAACATAATCATTTACAAGCTAGCACATGTCAAACATAATCATTACCAGCAAGCTAGCACATGTCAAACATAATCATTACAAGCAAGCACATCAAGAATACACAATACCATGTCTCTGCATGGAGGACAAGTGGGTTCTCCACAGTTAGATAATACTGTCATGATTGATGATTCATGTGATCCCAACTGAATGTCATTGATGTCCAATAAAATTAATCATTACTGATGTTTCAGCCACAAGCTGTAGCTGTCATTAGTGTGTGAACAGCAGACAATCTGAAACTAGTGGACATTGAGAAGTCTCCACATTAATAATGATGTCATGGCCTTTCTACATTGATCTTCATCTCTGCTCCACTCTTGCCTTGCTGCATGACTGTGTTGTGAAGGGAGATGTGCATAGCTTAGAATTCCATAATCAGCAGGATGATGTTGTTGTTCGCTTGATCTGGGATGTATTAGTGGTGTTTAGACCATGCAGGTATGCTGAACAATGACTGACATAACATTCTCTCCACTTCTCATGAATGCCTGGTATTCCTTCATATATAAACCAAGGCCCTCTCCATCTCACTCACACGACCTTCCATAGTGTACTTTGCCAGATAATTGGGAGGAAACAAGGGCTAGCTCCTTTTGAGGCTGAAGCAGGGTTGTTACTCTGTTACAAAGTCCTCTGTAGGCTCCCCAGTCAGCAGATCTACCGATAGTCTAGATCTACTCAGTTGAAGTAGTCCCACTTATCATAGGTACTGTTAAACGCATTGACTGCTGACCAGATAGCCTGTGATTTAGGTCTTTCCTGAATTTGTCAAGAACGATACTAGCTACTTAGCAGGAGAGCCCAAAGTGGCTTGGGAGATCTCCAGCAAATTGATAATTGAGTGAAAGTAATGAAGGTCCATGACACTAACAGAACTTACATGTCAACCTCTCATGCTGACATACGGAAGATGCCCAGGAAGGTTGTGCATGCAGTGGCCTGCATTTGCACGTATATATATGGGTGTGATAACCTTCAGTCTGTTATGGTGCATAACAATTTGTTTCATGGAAATTTGTCAGGCTGAGCTATCAAACTTTCAAAAGCAAACACCCATCCTTCATACTGAAGCTGCTAAAATTATAGTAAGTGTCCCTAGCCTCGTTCCCAGGCGATCTGCATTAATTAGTGTGTGGGCTCTCACCATAACACAGACAGCCTGGGAATGAGGATATAAATATAAATATTCACCTGCATCATTAAATTCTTTTGTAGAGACATGGGAGATCAAAGCACTTGCACTCAGTTCGGTAAATACTGACTAACAGATTTGGTTGCATAAACCCTTTCAAGGTATATACTTTCAAAACAAGCAGAACCTATGATCTCATGTTGTGACACCCAGGACAAGGCTTTGTACACCTTGGCATGCATAGTCCAGAAGTACCTTCAAGGTTTTCTGCAGCCACACTTTCACCACCTTCAATATCCCATAACATTTACAATAGCTTCATCAAAGTATGCTGCTATGCAAACAATGGTGCACGCAGAGAAGCACAAAGGAACAATTGATTCCTTGGCAATTTGCTGATTGTACCAGTGTTGACTTTGATGTTCAAAGCTAATTAGAAGCCACTTGTATATTCACCACCAGATTCCACTGTGTGGACCAAGCTTAGCTTCAGTCACAAAGAGCAAGATGAAAGACTAATCATGAACCACACATGCAACTGCAATGAAATGTAGTCATGTGTATACAACAGACCATGTATACAGCAAGACTCACCTACTGAGTTTGAACTTGCACACATCTGTGCAATACACAATATTTATTATGCATGCACAGAGACTGAATAAATGCGATGACCTATAGATCTTGGTCTCACATCTGTAGCCAGACCCCTTCACTCTCAAGTGCAATACCACAGAGTCTGACATAAAGATTCTGGAGAATGCAAATGTTCGATGTTCATATGGGGCCCAGGCCGGGATGCCAACAAGGGTGTCCAATTAGGTTCTTTGAACTCATATAATAAACAACACAATGAAGAGCAATATGTAATAATGCATGGTGGCAGGGTCACCCTAATCATGTGACAAGGGGGCAGAGATGCAATGGTTCACATGATCAATGCATGAGCAGCAAGCTGGGCCCTACACACTGTCACCATGCTTAAGTAAATGCATTTTTGGTATAATATTATATTACAATCTTCTATACAATATGACATGCTATAATATTATAAAGCATAATTAATAACAGCTGTACGTACAAACATTAATTATTGCATTGGGGTCAACCAATTGCACTATGGCTAACTGTTATTTTTTCCACATTTCTCACACTGTAAGCAGTTGACAAAGACCCCGGGTCAAAATGTCCTGCTCCCCCATCATTCTATTAAAGCTACAGTACTGCTCATGGAATCGATTGAACATCATAGCTATGCATGCACATGAGCCTCTATCAAATCAACTTGTGCAAATTTGCACTTGTTTTCATACTGCTTCATTCTCTGCATACATGCATATGCATGCATGTGTGCTACTGATCCCAACTCCCAGCTGTCATACAGATTATATAAGATTTAACATGTGCTATACTAGAAGATCATGCTATAATTACATATTATAGTTGATGGGAGAGGTCACAAAATAATGTACAAGTACAATTATACACTCCATCGTTGATCAATATGGTCCAGTACAAGTATCATAATTTAATATAAGTATAATGGGACATATTATATTAAAGCATGCACACAGTATGAATAAGGGAACCAATATACAAAAATATTAACATCATTGATCAGTCTCAAACATGTTTCACCCATTTCTCTGCATCGATGATGGTGTAGTTCTCTTTCTTGTAGTGCATGAGGTTGTATGTCTTCTGCCTTCTTACCTCCTTGTATATCTCCTCTTGTTCACGAGGAATGGGGGAAACCTCTGCCAGTTTGGCCAGTTCTGCAGCATAGGCCCACTGCATGGGGCCAAGCAAGTGTGCCTGACGTACTGTGAGCCCGGATGCCAGTCTGTCTCTGTATTCTCTGTCAGATTCTTCTATCATTTCAAACGATGCAGGGAGGGTCTTATCTCCAAACCACACTGAAAGAACCCACTGGCTTTGAATGTGGAACTGGAAACAAGGAAGAACTTGGTCGTACACACCGAGGAAGGCCATACTGGGGAACTTGGCATTAAATGTCTGCTTGTATAGAGTGCATATCCTGTGGTCCACAACCGGCACCCCACAACTGGGGTCCAGGAAGGGAAAGTGGTATTCATATCCTGTGCACAAGAGGATTGAATCCACTGCTAAATGTGTTCCATTACTCAGCTCAACACCATCCTCCACAGCTGTTTTAATGGCAGGGACCTGGGTCACATTCTGCGGAAAGGGTGAGGGGATGGGGGGGAGACGGTGGCTAAGGTAGACCTGTGAAGCCCCAGATGCCATATCAAGGACTATATCACGGCCAGATGCGCCCGCACCAACAACAAGCACAGTCTCATCTTTGAATGCTGCTGGATCACGGTAGGCATAACTGTGCATCACCCTGCCCTTGAAGTTGGCTATGCCTTGCACTGTCTGCAGACAAGGCTGGTGGTAGTGTCTGCACAAGAAAGGGAATGGGTGAAGAAATAAAGAGAATCTACATCTTATAATGGATATAAAGATGCTGACGCAATATACAAATAAGTACTGGCCATGTAATTAGCACACCAATACAAATGGACTACTTACTACTACTTATGCAATTGTAACAGCTGCAATCAGAGGCAAGTTGCACGGAGACTCTAATGTGTACAAATGCTACTACTACTTACGCATAATATCTTGTTTACACAACGCTGGATCAGTACTATGTGGTATGGTTTTGTTTGGTTCAGTACAGTACAAACTGTTTACACGTATAGCAACGAATGGCAGGGACAGTACTAGTTTTGGGCGATCCGATTGGAAAGCAGTGACCAATCAGCTCGCTCTCACTGTTTTGTTGCAGCTTGTTCAGCATAGTCGTCTATCGTCTAGCCTTATTTAGAACCCTGGAAACGTTTGCGTGTAGTCTGGCAAAGTTGGTCCACAAGAGCGCCTGCATAGCACAGGAAGTGGTGTACCGAACCGCAATATTTCGGCATGATACGGTCACAGAAGCGGACCGAGATATTCTGGAATGATGGAGTTTGGTATGGTATGTTACCCGTTTACATTTGCCATTTTTCCATACTGCACCATAACGAACCGGACCGTTCCAGAATATTGCGCTAATGTAAACTGGGTATAAGTTATAGCCCAGGGACGAGGACGATAGCCAGAATGTATGAGGCTGGGGCGAAGCCGAGACCAAGTAATTATATTCTAGCAGAAGTCCGAATCCATGGGCTATAATATATAATCTGTTTCTGCCCCTTTGCCATGGCGATCAGGTGGGAATGCAGAATGGCAATGACGACAACCTATGCTCCTGTTTCAGGGGGGAGACCAAATTTTATTCACACGGCAGGAGTCTTCCTGGTACGTTTGATCACAGTAGCACCTGCTGTGCAGGTACTGAAGACACTTTCAGACCTGTTCGACTGGGATTGCGGGAAACCAAGGTAGTTAGCTACCTTTGAAGCTCCCAAGGAGACCGAAGCTTAGTGCAAACAGTCTGCATGGATTAGATGGTTTCGACGTGTGCAGCATAAGCGTGGAATTCCCTGTCTGTGACCATGCAATTAAGCTAGCACTTCAAGTGAGACACTACACATGTTTCCCATATGCCATACTATATATAGCTGCATGCTTTTTGATCTCTTAAGTAGCTAGCTATGTACATTACTTGTTTCCATAACCAGAATGGCATTCTGCTTTCATGCATTGCCAAGCAGTGCAAAGTAAGGTGTCTAATTTATTCACATCTAGATCAATTCCTCTTGGTGTACATTCTGGATATACGCAACAATGTCTAATTAGTAATTAGATAATGTTCCAAATATCCAGACTATACCCCACCATTAACCAGCCCCTTGCCCGTGGCAACATGCATAAGCAATTGTAGCAGCTGCACTGAAAGGTAAGTGGCATGGAGACTCTAATGTGCACAAATGTAACCACAATCACTTACCCATTGCAGACAAGCACAGCATCAAACACTTGAGACTGTTTCTCAGGTGATGCCACTCCAACTGGTTCTGTGAATACCTGCCAACCTGTCCATTCCTTCCCACTGTCCACTGGGAGAACCTGGATCACCCTGGTCTGGAACTTTATGAATTGCCTCAGCTTAAAGTGTTGAGTGTAGTCTTGCAAGTATTTCAAGATTGCAGAATGGTGAGCAAAGGAAGGGACACTAAACTCGTAAGGCAAATCAGAAAAGGCCATGATCTGCACAGGTAGATTGGACCTACATTAAGCAAAAGAAGAGAATATATTGGATGAAAGCCTGATGTAACATATAAGCTGATGTATACATAGGGGAGCATTTATCTTAGGCAGGCATATGTAGCATAACCCCCTCACAAGGAGGAAGGGCTGCTATGTACTTCTGACCACAAATACATTGCACAGAAGAAGCATGCATCACTCTCTGAGTCGATTAGCCCACTTGGAGTTTTTGCATGCATGTGATTCCTATATAAGCCTCACTTGAATAGCAAGGCAAAAAGGTCAGCAGAATGGTACAATATCTCTATGCTTATGAGAAAGTCTCAAATGCTGAGCAGCAATAGAGCAGAATATCCAAGCCTGGGGATGGCACTGCTTCTGTTCCAACTACTGATGAGACTTATATATTGCACAGGCTGCATTATATCTGCATCCTTCAAAATAGCTTTATTAATTCCCTCTTTAGTGCAATGTCATGTACAGATGGAAAGAGTGGAGGATGTGAATATGTTCAATGTCTGTACGAACGTAGACAAAGGTGTGACCAATTTTAAAGGACCTCTGCATGAAGTCATATATGCATGTACAACACACTGAAGAGCAAGAAGAGCAATAAAGACACTTTAAACATTCAACATGTGCAGGTGCAGTTGCCATGACTCATGGTGAGCAGCAACTGGGCCCAACATTTTCATCATTAAATAAATACAGTATACAATTAAATTTCCATGTTTCTATAATAATACTTTAATGGTTGCAGAGTCTCAGGCTGGATAACTAAAGCTTGGTGTTAACATAAGCTTTTGCAGGATAAATCTTTCACGGATAGTTGATGATTCACGATCAAATATCACAAATGATTACCCCTGCGAAAGTTAAAGCGTATATGGTATAATATTTATACTCCATGCACTGATGGTCAATTAAAAGTATAATTATAATAATTATACTGTGATAATAATTATGCATGCAGAGAAACCTTTCCAATAGGTCACTGTATTAGGCAGCCACATAACTAAAATGCTACCTCTGTAGAGCAGCCACCTCGATCTCTATATACATAGGTAGCTAAGTCGGAACTGTCTGGAAGGTGGCTGTGTTAGACAGGTTTCACTGCACTATAATTGCAATTTGAATTCCAAAATAAATAATATATATTACAGTAACCATAGCATATGCTAGTTCTGATCAGACTCTAAATGTGTTTCTCCCATTTCTCTGCATCAGTGATGGTGTAGTTCTCTTTCTTGTAGTGCATGAGGTTGTACACTCTCTGCCTTCTTACTTCCTTGTACACCTCCTCAATCACACGAGGAAATGGGGAAACCCCTGCCAAGTCAGACAATTCTGCAGCATGGGCCCACTGCATGGGGCCAAGCAAATGTGCCTGACGTACTGTGAGCCCGGATGCCAGTCTGCCTCTGTATTCTCTGTCAGATTCTTCTATCATTTCTGCTGATGCAGGGAGGGTCTTATCTCCAAACCATACTGAAAGAACCCACTGGCTTTGAATGTGGAACTGGAAACAAGGAAGAACTTGAAGATACACGCCGAGGAAGGCCATACTGGGGAACTTGGCATTAAATGTCTGCTTGTATAGAGTGCATATCCTGTGGTCCACAACCGACACCCCACAACTGGGGTCCAGGAAAGGAAATTGGTATTCATATCCTGTGCACAAGAGGATTGAATCCACTGCTAAATGTGTTCCATTACTCAGCTCAACACCACCCTGCACAGCTGTTTTAATGGCAGGGACCTGGGTCACATTCTGCGGAAAGGGCGAGGGGATGGGGGGGAGACGGTGGCTGAGGTAGACTTGCGATGCCTCAGATGCAATATCAAGGACTATATCACGGCCAGATGCGCCCGCACCAACGACAAGCACAGTCTCATCTTTGAATGCTGCTGGATCACGGTAGGCATAACTGTGCATCACCCTGCCCTTGAAGTTGGCTATGCCTTGCACTGTCTGCAGACGAGGCTGGTGGTAATGTCTACACAAGAATGGGAAGGAGCAATGACAAAGAAAATGTACACGAAGATTCTAACAAACACACAAATGTAACCACAATCACTTACCCATTACAGACAAGCACACCATCAAACACTTGAGACTCTTTTTCAGGTGATACCACTCCAACTGGTTCTGTGAACACCTGCCAGCCAGTCCATTCCTTCCCACTGTCCACCGGGAGAACCTGGATCACCCTGGTCTGGAACTTTATGTACTGCCTCAGCTTAAAGTGTTGAGTGTAGTCTTGCAAGTATTTCAGTATTGCAGAATGGTGAGCAAAGGAAGGGACACTAAACTTGTAAGGAAAGTCTGGGTAGGACATGATCTGCACAGGTAGATTAGTCCTAGATATTCAAGAGAAAGGAATACGCAGTGTACAGTGAGGCTAATGAATACATTGGTGTATCCATTTGTCACACCCTTTTACTAAGTTACATGTACACAAATAAAAATGGAGATTCTACTCAGCAATGTGAATCTATAGTACACAGAAGATACACAGAAGATAAAACATTGACATGGTCGTGACTAGCATGGTAGTTATCTTAATAATGCGAATCCATCCAAAAATGCTGCTACACAGCACAATGCATCTACACGTATCTCTGCCCCTCTCATCGCCCTCATCGTTCAGCAAACCAATAGCTATCCTAGATGTATGAAAGTGGAGCAGCAACAGGAAAAACAGAAGATCAGAAATGACCAACGCAATAAGCAGACGAATTAGGCTGCTACACAGTACCAGCAGCTTCCAGAGCAGATGCAACGAGCAATGGACTGTGCCGGTGAGAAGGGAGCATCAAGCCGGCTGTCAGCACTTCCCATTATAGAGCATGGCTTTACATTGCACAAGGGAACATTCAGGGATGTCCCTATGTTTATGGTACGGATGGCACCCAGGTCATTTGCCAACAGAATTGGGGGTGTGGCAAACAGTTCACAATGGACCACATGCACTCTAGGCTGTCCATGCGGTGGTTTCCCATCACTACGTCACAATGAGATCAGAGATGTCACAGCGAACCTTCTCAATGAGATTTGCCATAACGTAAGCACAAAGCCAGAGCTGCAGCCTCTTTCAAGTGATCACTCACAAAACAGCCAACACCAAAGATGGGGCTTGCCTGGACGTGAATGCTCAAGGTTTTTGGGGAGACCAGTGTCAATGCACATTTTCGATGTACAGGATTTTAACCCCTAGCACCCAGTAATTGCCACCTCCCCCTACCTCAGTGCTTTCGCAGTCATGACAGAGAGAAGAGAAGGGCGTACGACCAGCAGTAAGGGAAGTGAAACATGGATTCTTCGCGCCCTTAGTGTTCACCATGATGGGAGGAATGGGGAAGGCAGCCAAAGTCACTTATGGGCGGATAGCAGGATGGATTGCAACAAAGAGGGATCAACCCTATAGCCAAGTCATCGGATGGATGTGATGTGTGCTTGGCTTCAGCTTGATGAGATCGGCAGTCATGTGCCTCCAGAGAGCCCATGCTCCACTTCACAGCAGACCAGCCAGTTCTGAAATTCAGCTGGCCACCAGTGAGGGAAAGATTCACAACTAAATAACCATCTATAATACCAAATTCAATCATTCAAACGTTCAGTGCACATGCAGACTCAATTACTTAAGTTCCTTTCATATTATTATCTTGCAATGTAAAAAATATTCGCGGATTAAACTATTTGCGGATGGCTCCAGAACTGTGAATACCGTGAAAGTTTAGTCTGCAAAACATTTGAGCGCATACGGTATTAGATTGCGACATTGAGACTGCTATCTAACAACTTAGAGAGTACAAAATGGGAGCCAGCATTTATCTGCTCTAGTAGAGAAGCACACCAAAGGTGCACTTCCCTGCTTTGGCGCCCAATGCAGGCACTTCCGACGCCAGTGCTTCTGACACGTACAAAGTACTTTCAATGCTGGCTACCAAGTAATAGCTAAAGCTATACTAAGGTTGTACATACATACATACATACATACATACATACATGAATCGGCCTATTACAGCGCCAGAGTTTGAAAGTAAGAAGCTAAAATGTGTGCAAGTCCATGAACGAGTTCAGATGGATACTGGCTTATCAGTAGCTAGCTAAATTGATTTGTTTCCACTTGCCCTGTTACTCTTTTTTCTGCTTTTTAACCACTCTCAACTGGCACTGACGGAGCTGTGCGATACTCGGGGGCATCACCCACCCGAGCCAGGGATCTCTTCACTGGGGCACACGATTGAAGGTGTCTACACAGTGTCTCCACTACCTACATGTAGCCGCCGCAGCTGATGCCACTGCAGGAACATCGCGCAGTTCGCCAATGGCTGTGGAGAAGTTAGAAGAGCCTTCTATGGGGAGGTTGGTTGGATGTTTGGCGTGGCAGCCCCTAGAAGACAATTGTGTGGTCCCCAGAGATGCTCGATGATCTACGCAGTTCGGAAGTGGCACTCGCTGCTGATGAGGAACCTCAGCGTTGTTACTGTAGGTTCTGTTCTAGTTGCAAAGGTTGTCAAGCAGTGAGAAAGCATGCCACTTCCATGCTGATGTCTGCTTGGGTGAGCGCCCTCTGACACCACGTGGCCTCTAATCATCATGATTGATCTATCAATTTCGGAGATTAGTGCGGACTAGAAATTGGCCTAGCTCCATTATAACCATAAGCGCTATACACACTGGAAGATGGACTCAATCATTCAAAACACATGAAAGGAAAGATTACTGCAGTGAGGACTGTATGCATGTTTTGGTAGCTTCCACGATACACAAGGGATGCTGCATAGTACAGAAAATCAAACATAAAGGACAATGAATTACAAAGGCTGTTGTTGGTGCTTCAGAACATAATTATACAGTTTCTTGAAAGGCAAGGCTTGCCCCAAAGGCGATGGTGACAAGTCTGGCAGTACCAGAGGAAAAAACAAACAAGTGCACCTCACCTGAAAACCAAACAAATTATTGCAACTGATGATGCCATCTATATAATTATAAGAGGTGCAAGAAACGGTAGCTCTGCTGTGGTCAATATGCTGGAAGAAAGCCGAGATCTCTACACACACTGCTACAAGCATGTCCTGAATTTGCCACTGCCAACACAGTGAAGCAGTTTAAGATATGCAGATCATTAGACACAGCATTCAAGATATGCTTATCACATATTCTCCAAAGAGAAATACAGCATTTAACTAGATCAAGTCAAGCCTGTGATTGCTAGGTATATATCAGCAGCAAATCACAAGCATGATGCCAGCCAACAGTGCTTCAGCTATCCAATGCGGACAAGTATGGTATAGCGGAAAATTTTGGACGGAGCAAATTTTCGTATAAATGGCTGTAAGGCCTTTAGAATTAATTTTCGTATTCTTATTTTTGTATGTGCGCATGCGAGGATAATTCCACACCTCCTAGCAAGTACAAATGTCAATAATGTCGTCGTTTTCGGTGGAGTCAATGGTGAGGGGGTACCATGTCTGCAAAGACATGTGGGATGCTGTGGTTGGATAGGAATTTCCATGTAGGCGCAAGGATGGGAAGAGGGTTGACCCTTTCGCTGTAGTGAGAGGAGATTCCGTCATAGGCCACATTCCAAGTGAAGATCTCGTCCACATGCTCTATCTACCTATGCCAAGATGGCTCCATCGTTTGCCGAGTGACGGGTTCCAGACAGTTCTCTGTGGATTTAGCTCAAGGGGGACTGGAAATACCATGCATGCTAACATTTCAAGGAGACACTAATCACACAGGGAAAGCCAAGAAGCTAGTCAAATCAGCTTTAGCAACTACGACTACTGCTTTGTCGCCAAGTAAGAAACAGAAACAGAGCGATGCTCCCCCTGAGCTGCCTAGTACAAGTGATCATAAAGACCCAACTCCAGAGCTGACTAGTAAGGAATGGGTACAGCTTGCAACTTTTCATAGTATTTATTTTCGTATGGCGAGGCATACAAAATATATGAAAATTTGCACCGATCCAAATTTCCCACTATACAGCAAGTCTGAGAATAGCATCACAGCTTCAGTGGAGGGATGCCTCAAGTACCTGTAGAGCCGCTCCAGTCACAAAGATACTTGTTAGAGTGAAGTGTGCACACCGTGCCAAGCAATGCTGTCAGTGAATGGGCCCCCTCTATTACATGGTACTTCAACAGCTATTTAAGAAACACAATGTGTCAAGCCAACCTCAATCACATGATGGTCCTCAACACCTACAAGAAACAGATGGATGAATTGTATCTGATAACCATTGACTGAATGAACTCCTTTTGGCAATTTTGAATGGTAGCACTGTGATAAGCCCCTTGCAATAATCTTCAAAGAGATTTTAGCCGTTTAGTGTATTTCAATAGTATTGTGGCTTTTAGATGTATTATTTCTTTGTTGATTATTACTGAAACCAAAAATTTCACTGTTATTATCAAGAATGAAGCAGAGCCACACCAAGTGTCATCAGTCAGGACATCCCCCTCTACCAACGCAACAGCTCCCATAGGACCCACATACTTCATGAAGCTATATGGAGGAATCATCCACCATGTACAACAGTTCAGTACCTTGGTGTATGGTTCACTGCCAGTGGTAGCAAGAGGCTGAACTTCAATCGTCACCTCACTGCTGGCAATGCAGCCCTTCATAGAGTGAATCATGTCATGTGATCACTGACACATGTACAGTCACTGCGCCTGTATCTCAAGAATGTGTGTGCATACTCTGCAGTAATGTTAGGTGCTCAGATGTGGGTGCTCAATCCTGCATGCTGAACAGGACAAGCTGGATTTGTTTGGCCATCATGCCCACTGGGTGGCTATTTGCAGACACCAAACATCATAGGCAATGCAGAACTAGCCACCAGAACACAGATAGCATCATTGTCCTATGTCTGGACTCAGCAGTCCATGAGATATGCAGGACATGTGACAAGAACTACACACAGCTGACTCACAAGCAAAGTGTTCTCTGCATCATGGTATGCAAGGGGCCATGAAGCACATAGGAAGGAGAATGACATGGCAAAAGACAGCAGATGAAATGTGCTTGCAGCTAAGCGACAACCAAAACAGGCTGACAACCGTCAACAGTGGAAGCTGCTGTCTGAGACCATGCAACCCCAAGGAGGAGAAGACAAGCTCTGAGTGACTTGAGACTGTGTGTGCATAATTATGTATGCATACCCTGACCTGACATGAGGCCATGGCAGGCTATATATTAATAACCGGTTTCTGTGTTCACTGGGTTTGCTAAGAACTGGAGAGTATTGTTTACTTTATACCTTCAACATGTGTTTTGAATAGTGTTAGGGGGTAGGGGTAGAGCTAAGTAGAAAGGGAAAGTGCTCACGATGCATGGAGGGATTATAGCAGTTGCATGCACACCTCATGTTCTTGTACATTCGCCCTTGCACAAGGTAGCCATCTTGGTCCACATCTGCTTCATCCCGGTACACCCAAACTCCTCCAACTTCTTTGGATTGCTCGTACACAACAATCTCAGGTGGAGGGTCTAAGGCACTCAACTGCCTTGCAGCGCACAACCCACTAGCACCTGCTCCAATGATACACACTCTCTTCATCACCTCTGTAGGATGTGAGAAATGCACAGTGCATTGCATACACATGTAGCACTTGGTTGAGCATACTTTGGCACTATGGTAATGTACCAGCTGCAAATAGCTACCACTACAGGCAGTCACTTTTGCACATCAAAAAGGCCATCAAAAGTCACAAGTTAAATGTTGGAATACACACAAATATGAAGGATCTATGGATTATTTACCATTCATTATAATGCTGACAAGAGATCAACACTCTAAAATACTCCTCTTGGCGAAAACAAGTCCTTACCTTACACCACATGGCTCTATCTTTATAGAAATAGGGATGACCGTGCTAAGTACGTTTGGCCCAAAGAAGCGATTGGGGCCAAGGGATGCTAGGCACATGAGGGCGAGGGGGTGGTAGGCACATGGTACCAAGGGGTGCTAGCTAAGTCGAGTTAAGTACACTGGCGACAAAAGTGATAGGCACCTTGGGGCCAAGGGGTATTACGCATATTGGAAACAAAGCATGCTACGCACTGTCGTACCAGCACATGCCATACCAGTTCTGCTGATACTGACTTCAAGTTCTTTCAGGAAACAGCATTCGCAGACTACTATATATGTAGCCCAGGCCCTTGCATCATCTATTAGCTATTTTGCGCAACCAGTCTAAATTTCCATTCCATTTCCTAATTCCATAAACTGTGATTTGGAGTGGGACGCACATGATGGGAACAGGTCGAGCAGAAGTCTTGGTCGTCGATTCTGCTGCGTTCATTAAGCGCTACCAGCTGCAGGAATACTGCAAGAAGGCAGTGACAATCAAGGAGGTGGTGTCTGAGATCAGAGATCCACAAACGCGACAAAGTCTGCAAGTTCTTCCTTACGAGTTGGAGTTAAGGGAGCCTGATCATGTTTCAGTGGCACATGGTGAGGAGTGTAGGTGCACCCAGTCGCACATGGTGGACTGGTGGACTGTTGGGGGGGGGTGCTACCTTGCTAAATGTGCACCTGTTACCATATGCATGGTGTTGTTGTATGTACAAAGTTGTGTGCAATGCACCTCTGCTTCCTGGTACACTAACAGTGAGCGCCTTCTCGAAGAAGACTGGCGACTACGGGGTCTTGTCCTCCACTGACTTGAAGGTTATTGCCTTAGCATATGAGCTTGAATGCCAACTGGGTGTGGAGCGAGGAGAAAACCTAAGGACAGCCCCACTCCAACAGGTGATGTCAGCAGTGGAACTCTGGGAGTTGTGCACTGGGGTGCTGTCATATAAGTATGTAGTGTTACATGGAGCTAAAGCCACTGTACTGTAGTAGCTAGTGAGCCAGCTGGGCCTGTGGTACCACTGCAGTAGGCGAAAGCTTGTTGAGGGTCAAATAGTATGGCGTTGTATAAGAATTAAACTATTATAATGTGATGCAAATATTTTTGCATGTGTTCTATGCTAGCTGTGTGAGTCACTCTTTGTTTGTTTGTTGGTTACAATCGGTGGATTGTCCTGCATCAATGTGTTTTAGTTTGTCAGTTGTTCATGTACTTTCTGAGCTATTCATACCGGTCAATGGGAACACTGTGTAGGTATACAATATGCATGTACAGCACATTGATACACACATGCATACACATACTATGTACAGTCTGTGGTGTACAGCTTTTATCATTGCTACTTTGATTGCAGGCTTACACCTCTGATGCATGGGTACCTGTGAAACTCCCTGGTGTAGTGGGAGGGGCTACAGGCCCCCGCCCCCATAGCACATCTGAGTTACCGTCAGCTGACGCTACTAGCATGGATGAAACAGGCCAAGGCCGTCAAGATGAACAGACAAGTTGTGGATCTGCTGGGGGACCAGTGTCAACAGCACGGGATGGGCCAAGACAGGAGGGTGGAGAGGTTTTACAGCAACATGAAGACAGCACTAAACAGGCAGGCAGTGTTGAAGAGAGTGTTGCCAGCATCCCAGTGGAAGACCCCCATCTTAAACCAGGTGGTAGTAAAGATGAAGATCAAGTAATGGATTGCTATGACAGTGATGGTGATGAAGTGGATGACGAGGAGGGCTGGATCACTCCCGACAACATTGAGCAGGCTCGGCTGGAGATGGGAGGGTGTGTGGGGGAGGAGTTAAGGGATGTCAGAGTTGGCTGCATGACAACAGACTTTGCTATGCAGGTCAGTGAAGGACTACATGTGCTGCTCATGTGTCTCAAGAATAGGAGAGATGTTTACACTGGAGAAGGGTAGCTGAGTTCTTGTGTCTAGTTTTAAGTCGAGAAGTGTGTACATACATTCAAGGCCACACCTACCTCTCCCATCTTTTGAACAAAGCCACAGCAATCCACACGTCTTCACCTTATGCACATCTTGCATAAATCTTGAGCAAGCACTTTTACAAGCTGTGCAGGATTATTCTTGGTTGTTTGTGATTAACAATTTGTTCTTGAACATGTGTCACTTCTCTCTCCCAGAATGTACTGCTTCAGATTGGTCTCAACCTCATCTCACCTGACGGGATGGTGATCAAGGAAGTGAGGACATATGTCTTACAGTGCAAGGCTTGCTTCAAGTGAGTAGCTACACACACACTCACACAACACTGCACACACTTTGACATACACGTCATACCATCAGCATCTCTCATTCATCAGTACGTATACTATTTACACAGTGACTACAATCCTAAGGCTTTGTAGCATTGGCTACGTATATTTGTATGGTCTGGGGCATCCTTACATGCTGTATGCTCCAGGAAACGAGATTAAGTGGCACTGTGCCTTTCAAGGAGGGTACAGTGCCATGTTTACAGCCTCAAGGAGGGTTCTTTAGGGAGCAAGAAGGGTTCTGTCTACCTTTCAAAGCAGCCTGGCGAGAACACTGGGTACAGCATTTCGCAAAATTAATGATTGTGTCGCAAGTGTTATTTGGCTCATGCCTCATCCGTAAAGTTTGGCCTCACGTTAGCATGGTAACCATAATACAGTACCTGAGTGGCTTAGGTCCCCAGTTTATGGTGACAGTGGAGGTCAATGATCAAAGATGAGTCACAAGTGAAATTACATTCATGAAATCTTTGAAAACTAGCAGGAAAGCCCACCAAAGGCAGGCTTCCTTGTACCGGTGCATTGACAACGGCACGCCGGCGCCAACAGGATGTGATGTCACATTCTAATGATGGAATGAAATACTGTACGTTGTCAAGGGCTGCAAGAATAGTCAAAAATGGCGTCTCGGCCAGCTGAAAAAGGAAGTGCGCTCTTTGGCTGTAGGAGCTAGGTGAACAGCACCCCTCTACGCTCATGTCCCCCCACTCCCTTACCTGGCATGGCGCGTATCAGGTTCGCCAATGACCGGTAGTGGAAGGGTCAATAATTTTATAATGGCATGTCAGCCCACGGAGAATGGACAAAGGAATTGCGCTCTTCGGCCGCAAGGCAGCTAGGTGAACAGCTCCCCTCTAAGAGCATGCCCACCTAGTCCCTCAACTGGCATGGAGCGTCTTGAGCTGATTCCCTGCAAGGCGCCGATTTTATGAGGGAACAAACAAACACACAAACTGAGATTCAGTGCATTATAGTGAGAGACCATACACCTAGAATTGAACATCACTTCATGGCACCTCTTCCTCCCCACCCTATTCATCTGCATGGTCTCTGCACTCCACCTCCCTCTGTAGAACCACCAGTGACATGAGCCTCCTCTTCTGCCCTTGCTGCGGCTACAAGACGCTCATCAGAGTGGTAGCTACAGTGGATGCCGATGGCAGGAGGCACCTCAGAGCACTCAGCCAGAAGCAGTTCTCAAAGCGCGGGCTTAAGGTGAAACGAGTGGTCTGCTGGCATGATGCACCTGTATGTGTGTGGGGAGAGTCACACAAGTAAACTGATGCACCAGTCCACTATCTATATGCAATTGCCCTCATCGGTCCTCTTGCCTATAGCTGTACACACGCATACTGTGTACCAGGCCACTTGTCAAGTCTGTGTATGCATTCCTGTTAGCTGTATAGAAGGTGTATCAGTTGCAGTGTGCATATCAGTAGATCCTTTTGGGTCGGTTCTATCACAGACTCCTACAGAACATAGAGGGTCTTCATCTGCTGTGTGTAGATGCATCTTGCACTGCCATTCTTTTTGGTGTCCACTTTTGCAGTATTCCCTTCCCAAACCAAAAGGCGGTCGTCATGCCAACAACCCCATTACCATTCCTGACCAGAAGGTGACGTACTGTCAACCCAAGAAAAGAGCATCAAAGGTGGATGTGTTTAGCCCAGACTACATGACGCTCTCCTCCCCCTTTGTTGCACACGATGTCACCAGCCGGGGAGCCAACATGGCTTTCACAAGGGGCAGCTCAGCAAGGCCTCGCAACCCAAATGAAGTAAGAAGGAAGGGCAAGAGGAAGAAGTGACAGTGTAACATGCATGGCTAGTGTTATCATGGTGTATTTAAAGTATGGAGCTCTATGAAATTGTATTCTTAATACCTTAATTCTAAAGCACTTCAATTACATTTAATTGCAAAGTCTATAATTATAATTAATACGTATGTGGGTTGGTACAGTATAGCTGGTGATGTATATAATATTTACAATTAGGAGATGAGTTATAATGTGTTAACGTTGGTCCTTCCACACTTTGCTCACTATACCTAATGCACCACCAAGCAAGAAGCGTACAAAATTGTCCCCCACCAGGGAACCCATCGCAAAAAGTCCCTTGCACTGTTCAGTTTCAAAGGTAAAAGGGTCCACATCGATGGGGTTGTTTTTGGGACTAATCCTCTCATCGGGGTCGTCTCCAAGGGGCGGGACCTTGTCTGACAGGAATCCAAGGTTGGCAGTGCTACCTATCATGACTAGAGCAGTGGATATTGGCAGTTGTGTCTCGTGGCCGTCAGCAGTGCTTGCAAGCGTACAAGAGCCGGCCTCACTGAATCTGACAACCTTGTGCTTTGGGAATCGAGTATACTGTGCACTGGTTGCCTCTCCTTTCATCAATGAGTAAATCTTGCTATATTCGGGATACAAGGAGGGAGCCAGTTTGGTAAAAATCAGCTTATGGTCTCGTGGATCGTTGTAGAAAGCGTGGATCACATGCAATCCCTTTGACATGGCCAACATGATCATATCTGCAGCAGACAGTCCTGCTCCTACAACCAGGATGGGAAGGGACCGGTCAGCGAGGCCGCTGAGGGAGGGCACTCCATCGGTGAAACTGTGGTACACAAATGGCAGGTCGTCTCCTGGGACACCCAATCGGTTGGGACAGCCGCTGCATCCACTGGCGAGAACTACATTTCTAGCTTGAATGCGAACGGGCTCTACAGAGCCATCCTCCCTCCTCAAAACTCCCTGCACGGTCCATCTTGGTGCTCTTCTAGTTTCGCTTATACTCTTTGCACTGGCGTTTCTCAGCATTGGAGTTGACTGCCCAGAGGAGACACCTGAATCAGTGCTGAAGCAGCAGCAACAGCCAGCACTTTCGGACGAGGAGCTGCAGCAAGGCTGACGTGGGGTGGAGTCTGACAGAGACATGAATAACTTCTCTTCAATCTCGAATACAGAAAAACCGTAGGACAGCTCTTCAATGTCAAAAGGACAGTCTGCCAGCATGGTAGACGAACCCACCCCCTCGCGATGCTTGGCTTCCAATGGCTCCACCAGCTCCACTGTGAAGTGGCTAAGAAAGTTCTGTTCCAGGTGGAGCTCCTTCACGTAGTCTCTGTAGTAGTCGCACACACTGTATGTAGAGGTGCGCTTGAAGCCGCCAAGCCTGTCCTTGTCACTGTGGAACCCGAGCTCCCGGTCGGTCTGTCCCTCCTCCCACTCCTCAAAGCGGTACACCGGCAACTCAAGCCAGTCCTTGTGGCTCAGGGTCAGGACTTTGGATCCCTTCAAGGTGCACCACAGGCCTCCCACATCCCCAGAGCCCACCACCAGGTGGGAGACAGCTCTCTCCTCATCCTTCTTCCACAGGAGCGAAGAGGGCAGGGTCTCACCCAGATCTGCATTAGGGCGGTTCAAGGTGTCAAAGAGGAGGGCAAGAGGGTTGTGCGACCTCCCCTCCAGGCCATCACTCAGGTACTCCAGGTCCTGTGTACACAGAGCAAGGTGGGAGGCGGTGAAGGTCACTAAACCAATATGCATTGACAGATTAGACTATGACAAGATAAAGAATACTAGTATTTAAAACTACATGGGGTCATCAATACAAATTTACATTCTACAGCTATGGGTTACTTCAATGCTAGAACTAGGTCATTGCCTCACTGACACAGCACAGTGCTCAGCAGCTGTCACAGTGGTTTTGTGTGTGTGCAAGATAGTAATGAGTGAGGTGATTCCTTCAGCAGCATTCTCAGCGATTGCAGGCTCTTGCCCATGCCAAACAGCAGGTGCTGATGTATTTAACAATGTCTCTCGTTGCCCTGGCAACCACACCTTGAGATTTTCTCCAGTATCACTTTAGGAGTTCAATGTGCTCAGTTAGTATCGAAAATATCCATCACCATAGAGGCTAGAGTGCATACATTCTTATCCAGGCTACAAACAATGATGATAGTTAACAAGTTTCGTGTGATGGGCATGTTCCAGCACATCTTCCACAAAGGTAGTTGTCAACGCACGTAAATAGACCGTATGGAGTAGTGGGTGTTATCTAATGCATGCACAGCACTCATCCTCAGGGTTTAGTGCTCTTGAGTGTCATGTTGCACACATGCACTGTACACCATCACACAATAAGTGGTCTATTACATGTGCCCACAGCCACTGTAGTATAGTAGCCAGCAGAACACTAGTGCAGCAGCCTTGAAACAGGCACGTTTAAACAATGTGTACAGGTACCAATGTGCTGCAGTGGGGAGCACAGAGGACAACTGGACACAATCAATAATAATCCAATCAACACCTACACAAATGGTTGCTGCTCTTCCTGCAGCACAAGCAGTGGGTGACCCCCTCTCCACCTAGTCTAGTACCCAAGTTCATCTCCACAATTCCGACATTATTACTACTGTGAATGGGGACCGTACCTGTTCCAAAAGGCTACTGGCTCTGTCTTCATTTAGCTTCTGCTGAAGGACTGGGTTGGGGTGGCTACCGCTGAAGTACGGCCAGTAGCCCGAAAGGAGAAGGGACAGGCATATCCCTGACGGCCCATTACCTGAGGCACACAGACACAGAACAAGTGACACGCTGACATGCACTTCCACCACACACCCTACACTCCGAACATAGTATGCTACTTAAAGTATGATTGATTACACTGCACTGGACGCGTGGTGACACACTATTCGGTTGCGTTACTCGGCCGCGGGCGAACGACACGCAAAAACGATTTGTCATACGTGCCCCCAGTCACTAGCTACCCTTGAACAGTAAAGCCCAAGACAAGAACACATTTAACCAGCTCTCCTAAACTCCGGCTTGACGTGCCTTCGCTTGCACGGCAAACCAACGGAGACCCCGATCCATACCGCGCGCCCTACTGCATGAGTACTACATTCGTATGTGTGTGCGTACTAGCTACGTAGCCGCTCACCGATAACCAAGACATCTACATAGTCCGGTGGAGCGTCGCACTGCATCCCAGGAGAAAGCAGTGTTCACTGACGAACTGCCTTCTCCATGGTTAGTAATTCAGTGACCTCCTACATTGTGATGCAGCGCTTTTGGGATTTTATAGTGCCTGGACGTGCACGAATAAGGTGATGCAGGATCGTGACCCATGAGTGCGTGGGTGTCGGACTATGGTGTCGGCGCGTGAGCGTCTACGTCACTGCCTACTTCCGGTGCATTAACGATAGGGAGATCCCCTGTTTGCAAACTGGGGGGCGGTGCTGCAGCGAAAGTGATGGCGAGTGGAGGTGATCAGATCTTGCCCACCAGGGTCAAAAGCCTTCCAGAAGGCTCGTCAGGATGGAGCATCAGCGAAAGCTTCACTCCTTTCGACGAATCCAGGACGCATTCCCAGTCTGTTTTGGAGGCGGGGGAGCCGAAGTTGGTGGCCATGAGGGGCCAAGACATGACCAAGGACAGCTTCTTCTATCAGTTTGTCGACGAGTACCAGCAGGATGAGACGGGAGAAGACCTTCTAGAGTGGTTGGAAGCAAGCCCCGACAATGGCGTGGTCCAGGTCTACACGCCCGGCTCAACATACTGCGACCTTGTCAAGTGTTCGTTGAATACGCCGGCAGACACAATCATGTCCAAGTGCCTGTCACGTCAGCTGTATGTGCAGTATGGGGGGAGAGTGAGGAAGTTGGACACGGAGGACAGACCCCTGCATATACAGAATGAATTCCTACGATCCAATGGGTACGAGGAGCATAAGCGTGTGCAGCTGGAGGGGATTTCTCCAGAATTGGGACCACTGTTCAAGTTTGCAACAGGTCAGCTTTGTATGCACAAACATTAAGCTCTTTTTGACTGAGCCCAGTTGGTAGGCTTTATGTGTGAAGACTAGGATTTATGCTCTGGATAGAACACAGTGTTAGAATGTTCTTTGTAGGATTGTTCCTTGATTGAGTATATTATATTGCCTCTTAATGTACAGTTCATGGCCTATCAACAGCTTCATGCATACAATGTTTATGCGTAGAATACTCATAACCTTATAGCATAGGTATTGACATTTTTGACCCCTGTGGCTCTGACACAGGAGTGTGACAGACAGACTCAGGTCTCGATGCTGTAAAGGCCTGAGTGGCTAGGCAGATTCATGCTGATATTTCTAAAAGACTCAGGTCCCTGTGTCCACTGTTCAGGATCAGTTCTGTCTCGATGCCAACTGCTAACACTTTATGCACATGTATGTACATTTGTACACTGATAATATCTGAAGGGGTCCTTTTTGTACTGCATATGTACTGGAGTGGCGTTTAACTCCTCACTTTACATATCTGCTAATATACAGTAGGTGTGACTTCTGTCAGGATATGTGGCTACAGTACATACATATGTGCATGTGTGTGCTGCGTGCATGTATACGTATGTGTTCACGTTTGTGTGTGCGTGCACGCTTGTGTGCATGTTCGTGTGTGTGTGTGTGTGCATGTTCGTGTGTGTGTGTGTGTGCATGTTCGTGTGTGTGTGTGTGTGTGCGTGTGTGTGTGTGTGTGTGTGTGTGTGTGTGTGTGTGTGTGTGTGTGTGTGTGTGTGTGTGTGTGTGTGTGTGTGTGTGTATGTTCGTGTGTGTGTGTGTGTGTGTGTGTGTGTGTGTGTGTGTGTGTGTGTGTGTGTGTGTGTGTATGTGGGTGGGTGGGTGATCAAGCAGACTGCAATAATCACACACATGCTAGTAACACTTCACATCTAGCACTCATGTGTTGTATATCTCCTACCTGACCAGATTGAAAATGGCCGTGTTTGTCACTCACTGGCTGACCCCACATTGCTAACACATCACTATACTTGTACAATAGGGAGGCAGGTCCTATGTATACCAGTATACCATACCTAGCTACCCCAGTGTAAGCAGGCAGCGTGACCTGCCTATATACCGAACCCTCACCTTATTTATCTACTACAAACAGTACCTATGTGTGACTCTTGTCATTATAGCTACAGTACATTGCTATATATGTTGTACCATGTGTCTGGTTGTACTTGCCCTCCTGAGGCATATTCTGGAATGCGTGTGTGTGTGGGTGGGTGTGTGTGTGGGGAGTGATAGACACGGATATCACAGGTAGTCGCAGGCATGCTCACTGATTGGAAGGAGGGAGGTCATTGGTTAGCTTTAGGGGTGGAAGGTTTCCCAGAAACGTTAAGATTGCTTTCAGCCCCTCAACATGTGCTATCTAGTTATCTCTAACCTAGCTATAGCCTCGCCCTCTGCTTCAGGAAGTCATTCACTGTGAAGTAGGGAGCTAGACTATGACGTCATCCTCATCCCTCCTACTTTCAACTTCCCTTCTGCTTTTTTGAGCCCACCCATGCAAGACTTTGCAAAATATTATGCATCTGAATGTAAAAGGCCAACAGTTCAAAGTTTACTCCTTCCTTCATCCATCCTCCTAAACCTCTCTCCCTCATTTCTTCCTTCTCCATCAACCTCCCTCTCCCTCCTCCTTTGTTCCTTCCTTCCTCTCTCCCTCAACCTCCCTGTCCCCCTCTTTTTACATCTGTTCCTCTAACCCCCTCTATCCACTGCTTCCTTCATCCCCTACCTGTCCTATTCAGGTTTAGAGTTAGCTGATAGTGTGGAAGAGCAGGTACAGCTGAGTGCAATCGCAAAGGTGAAGGAGACTGGGTTCTTCAACTTGTGGACAAAGAGATTCTGCATCCTCGTTGCCTCCAAGCTCTTTGTCTTCTCCTCGGCAACACCCAAGGGAAAGCCTCACACCACCGTGGTCCTGTATGGTAGCACGGTGGAGGAGTACCATCACAAGAAGCATGGATATGGGCTTAGCATCTTTCAACCACAGCGGCGCAAGACCTTGTACATGGTCTTTGGTGGCCTTGCAGAGCAGTCAAAGTGGATAAAACGCGTGCAGAAGGTACACCTTACTTAGCCCTGCCCGTGGGTGGCACAACACTCTACTGTGATGTTTCCAGTGTTTAAGATTTCATGTTTACATGTCAGGCCATAATCTCTGCCTCTGTTTTAGCCCAAACTGTGTGTTACGTAGCAATAGTATGCACACCATGTCAGGGACAGAGTCCTGGGCTGTGCACTAGCAACTTGTCACTCAGGCTTTTACTGATACATTGGAACCTGTCTGAGACAACCGCCTGTGGGAAAGCTCTGTCTGAACTGCATAAAGAAGTAGCTGCTCTACAGAGCAGATTGCAATGCTTTAGTGCTATTTGGGGCCCAGGAGGCTGGCTTTTAGAGCGGTGGCTGCCTGATAGAGTGACCATCTTAGACAGGTTCCACTGTATTTATGTATATGGCCTAGTTACTGTACGTACATACGTACAGGACAACTTTCGGTTTCACAGTGATTGCACATAAGAAGTAATCAAGTGACTAACTCAATGTGTGGTGTCTGAATGGAGGTGAATACGTACTTTGGTTTGCATCTTCAGGTTTCTGTAGGTGCACGTATATGCAATTACTGCCCCTTGACCACAGAGTTATTGTATGTATTCTATCTGGCTTCTCTCACCTCTCTTCCCCTTGATCTGCTAATCATTTTACTCACACACACATGGACACATGCACACACACACACACACACACACACACACACACACACACACACACACACACACACACACACACACACACACACACACACACACACACACACACACACACACACACACACACACACACACACACACACACACACACACACACACACACACACACACACACACACACACACACACACACACACACACACACACACACACACACATGGACACATACACTCGCTGTACAAGGCTGTGGGTAAGCGCCCAAATGAAGCTAGCTTCAATGCCTGCAGTCTCTCCAAAGTGCCCAAATACCTCTTCTACAACAATGAGCTGTCAGTGCTCTCAATGGACAGCAACTTCCTGCGTGAGCGGCCACCCAACATGACCAAGGCTGACATCAAGACAGACTCTCCCGGCTACATCAACGACCTTGCCAAGTTCACCCACCTCAACGTCCTCTCACTGGCTGTCAACAACTTGTGCTCCTTCCCAACATCTCTTTGCAATGTCACCAGCCTAGTGGACCTAAACCTGACGGGCAATCGGATGCAGACAGTGCCAACAGAGATCTGCCAGCTACAAAGGTGAGGCAGTGGCGTGCATTCGTGTGCTGTGCATTCATGTGTGTGAGCTGACTGCCTATTACATACGTACATATGTATCTTCTGTGTACATATGTATGAATACAGGGATATGATTCAATCCTTGTAGCTGTATCATTTCTCCTCTCTAGCTTCCTCTTGTGTTCCCTCCCCTCTCCCTCCTACAGTCTACGAGCACTACACCTCAGTGCCAATCAACTGGTAGTTCTGCCTCGATCTCTCGTCAAACTGAAGTTCCTCTCTGCCCTTGTCATCAGCTTCAATGAGTTTGACTACCTACCAAAGGTGTTGAAGGACTTTCCTCTGCTCAAAGTGCTCATCATGGCTGGCAATACTCTCAGGTACTCATTGGAGGGGGGGGGGGGGAAGGGGGGGTAGGGTTTGCTTGGCTTGTACAGTAGGGTGGGATTGTGAATACATAAACCCATCCCCTATGAATATGTGAATATGTAAACCCATCCCCTATGAATCCCTATGTGCCTGTCTGACACCTGCTGTTTAACCCCAAAACTGTCAAAAATGTCTACAGGTTGTATTGGGGTAATCCACTCCTTACTCTTCTGTGTTGCCCTTGCCTTTGTGCTTTTAGTGTTGCTTGGGTTAATTACTGTATGACCATTACATGTGTACATACACACATTTTGATTATGAAGTGGATGAGCCATTGTGTGTTGTTTCAGTTGGTTTCACTGGGCAGCCAAAGGTTGCAACTGTGAAGTGAAAGGGATGTGAGTGGAGTAGGTGCATTCACCTCTTGCTTACCTCTCTCTCAATGCATGCTTCACTATGTGAATGCTGTCTTGAACTGCCTATTCTACATATACACTGAGGTGTATTGTATGTTTTCAATAAGTGCCAGTGCCTCACAGCAAGGTGCTGTTGATCAGACGAGATTATAGTGCTGTGTTTTTTCAGGTTGTAGTGGGGGATAATATAATCAATATGCAATGATAGTAAGTATTGATAATAAGTTTGCACGCACGCATAGGCCTGTGCTGTGTTTTTTTTAATATTCTTTAATGGGGACCGAAACAGGTTCTGCATACGTAACATACATAAGAGAGCAAGAACAGATGCTCTATGCTTAACTGTACTTGAGGTGATTTTGAGGGAGTTTAAGCAATGAGTAAGGACAAATTCCCCTTCCCTCTATTGCAGCCCTGAAATTCAGATTCATGATCAGTATTCAATGCTCCCAACAATTTGCGACCACACCACCTAATGACCCTGTCCACTCCTCCCATCCATGCAGCTCCGTGACAGATGACATTCGAGCAATAAAGAACCTTGAATACCTTGACCTGCGCCTAAACTGCCTGTCAGAGGAGCCTCCACAGTGCATCTCCTTCCTCCCTCGCCTCGCTCGGCTCAACCTCTCACACAACAGTCTCTCGCGGCTCACTCTTTCTCGCTATCCTGCCTTGGTCACCCTTAACTGCTCCTGCAACCAGCTGGAGGAGTTGGAGCTGCAGGAAGGACCACTACGCATTCTTATTGCGAGGGAAAACTGTGAGTAAGGGCTAGCACCATGATAGGTCATGTATGGGTGGGTGGGTGGGCACTGGTGTTTCAATGGTATCCTGCGTGTGCAGCAAAGTGTTTCTTGTGCAATAGTAAAAATGGTGCCCGTTTCCCTATGCTGGCCGTGTATAATGGAAATCATTCCTCCAGGTTTTCCTAGAGAAAGGATATGCAGCATCTGGTTGTTGGTGATACCTTAGATGTTTTGGTGCAGATCTCATCCTACACATTTTTCTTGCAGGTTTTGAGGACGTGTATATATATTTTGTAAACAGGCCCATTAATAATACTAACTGTTCGCACACGTACACTCACACATACACAAGTCCCTCAAAATTGGAGAAAAAACTGCATAAGATCCAACCTACGCCAAAATGCCTAAACAATTACCAGTGATGAAATGCACCAAGCGATTTCTCCTGAAAAGACCAGAGAAATGATATCCGTATACACAGTCAGCATAGGGAAAAGACGCCATTTTTGAGTGCAAGAATATTGTGCAACAACTAAGTTTCCACAGTGAAACACCCGTGTGTGGGTGTGGAGTGTATGTATGTATGTGTGTGACCGTCGAATCCCAACCCCAGTGATCGTGACTGTGTATATGTGTATCTGTGTGTGTGTATTGGTGTGGGTGTACTTGGGTGTGCATAGAGTCACTCTCAAGGCATTCCTTCCATGGCTTTAACCCTTTGCAGGTATATCACAGATCAAAATGCCCTTTCAGCTTTCAAATATCACTGTGCTGGATGTTGCTAAGTCAGTTCTTTGATGATGCACAATTCATGTATATTACATATACTGTATGCATGATAGCTTGATTGCCAGTCCTCCCAGAGTGTACGTGTTATTGTACTGGTATTCTGTATTTAGCAAGGATTAATGGTTAACAGATAATAAGATAGGTTTTGTTCTCTTTGCTGTTGTTTCACTGAACAGTGTAGAAACTCCATTACCATTTCCATTCCCTTTCCCATTCCCATTCCCAATAGGAATGCCCTCACTTCAATCCCTGATGGTCTGTGCAGCATGGTCAACCTGGAGAGGCTGGACATCAGTGACAACATGCTGGAGGCACTACCAGATAGGTGGGCTGGGCAGTGGGTGTGGCACTGTGGGTGGTAGGCATGACACACCCACAGAAGGTATGTTGACTGTGAGCCCACTGAATGGTGTTCTGGCTGCTATGTACTTAGACTTAACTTTATTACACTGGGATGGAGGAGGCCTTCTTGTTAATGATGTTATAGAGGCTCGTTGCTACAGCTTCAGATAATCAGTAGTGGTATTAAGCATTCACATAGCAAAGCAGGTGCAATATTTGCAATGGGACAACCTTTCGACCACCAAGGTCTTATCATCACCAGTTGTGTGCCTGGTGATGTACACAGGTCTGTGTGACAGTGTTATGTCATACATATGTACAACTGTGTGTGCATATGTACATATCTTGATGAGTCAAGCTGTGTTTTTGTGCTGCCCTGTTATGCAGGGTCTTTGTTGACCTAGAGAAGCTTAAGGTGTTGAGGGCATCGGGAAACGGGCTAAAAGTTCTGCCCCATGATGTGGGAGTGCTGCAACTGCAGGAGCTGGATCTCCACTGCAACAGGCTGGTGGCCCTGCCACAGTGGCTGCTCATAAAGCTATCCGAGTGAGTGTACTCTGTGGGCATACAACCATGCAGTACACCTCATAAAGGTGTATTAAATAGCCCAGCTGTAGGAAATGGTGTTTATACTATCGGACCATTTGTGTTTTATGTAACCTATCCACTGTATGCCATGAGGCTCAATGTTGCTTTTTGGCCAAGTTGAAAGGAAACATACCATAACCATACATCATCTGAACTCATTTTCCATTCTTGCAATAATGCTGTCAACAAGTGATGTTGTAATGTATGTGTGCTGCTGTGGCAGAAGAGTGTGTGGAGGAGGAGCTATGTATGGCTGCACATGAACATTGCCACTTTACATACATCTTCAATGTTTGGACTTAAGGTTGTAGTATTCTTGTCTTGTGGGCTCCCATCCTGAGCTGTTTCTTGCCCCCTTACTGTGTAGGTTGGTTGCGCTCAATGTGTCTGACAACCAGCTGGCGGCCCTTCCCTGTGCCAACCCTCAACCAGAGTGCAACAACCTAGTAGAGCTCTATGCAGGAAGAAACCTCCTTGGGAACTCCGTCCTGGAGGTGGTTAGCCAGTGAGTTGGCCCTCACAGTAGCCTTATGTGCACTGAGTGTGTTGGGGTCAGTGAATCCCTGGTAGACCCACTCGTCTCATGGCTTTGACCAGCTTCATTCCTTCAGAAGAGTAGATGCCAGTGAAGCTTCCTACCATGGTCACCATAATCTTGAAAGCTGATTATACGTGGCAATTATATCCAAATTCACAACTTGAAAGGACTGAGGCGACAGGAGGAAATTTGCCACATCCATTGGGGTCACAGCTAATTTTCCTCCTATCGTCTCCTTTCCTTTTGAGCTGTGAATAGCCATAGATGCAGCCAGCTCAGTAACATGTTGTAACAAATGACTATATGGATATTTCATGAATGGCCATTTGGAAGGGTAATTCATACACACAGTTTGACAGAAGTGGCCACCCTCAATACTAGTCAGGTGTAGTGTGTTCCCACAAGGGAAACGGTCGGGTACCACCTCACATTGACTGTGCATGGCACGCCTATTGCGCTCCAATCAGATTGCAGGACAGCTCATTAACAACTACAATTATGCTAATTATATGCATAAAGTACCACGCACAATTGTATCACCAGTGAGATTGATCGAAGCATCAGCAACTGGTGCGCTGATCAGCATCTGGGTTACATGAGCATGCAGCTGCAGGTTGTGTCTGGCATCATTTCTGGCTGAGATGTCTTCGCTGTTTTGCGTATTGGCTTCGAGAAAGCCTGTGCTTCACGTGTCTTGCTGTTGGAAATGCGTCTGTGCTTTGACCATGTCATTTCGTGACAAGCAAGGCATGCCACTGCATGATTATCTTGTGTTGACCTACATACTGGAGCTAGCTGCGCATGGAGCTCTGCAGTTTACAATTTCTTTCCAACAATATGTACGTGTACAGAGTATGGGCACACATCGACATGAAACGCATTCCAACTGCAATAATTGCATTCAAGAGTGACAGGTCAATGCACGCTACGACTCCTGACTCTTTGCCAAACAAAATCATTCTGCACAGGTAGTCAAAAGTGGCGTCATCCACTTGAAGTGCAGCTGTGTGTGTAAGAAGGTGGTGGTTGGAGTTGTTGACAGCACGTAGACTGTGTGCATTGCAGCATCACTGTGATCAGACTTTACTGTGCACTCTTCTCCACAGACTGAGGAAGCTGCAAATCCTTGTACTCAGTCAAAACTCAATTGAAACTGTCACAGAAAAGTAAGCTCTATAATGCACACACACACACACACACACACACACACACACACACACACACACACACACACACACACACACACACACACACACACACACACACACACACACACACACACACACACACACACACATACACACACGCGCACACACACACACACACACACACACACACACACACACACAAACACACACAAACACACACACACACACACCACACACACACCACACACACAACACACACACACACACACACACACACACACACACACACACACACACAACACACCACACACACACACACACACACACACACACACACACACATACACACACACAACACACCACACACACACACACACACACACACACACACACACACACACACACACACACACACACATTAGTTACTGTGATATACTATGTGCACTGGCACCCTCCTACATGCAGTGCAGTCAAGCAATGGTTAATACAACTCCAGTCACTTAGGTGTACACTTACATGCAGTACTGCCTTCATAATTCATTGCATAGTATATACGTATCACTTATGTGTCACACTTGAGTGTGGTGTATAGCTAATACATATAAAGTCAAGTTCCAGTGTGAGATATAGCATTTATCACACACCAGATATCACCCAGTTGCCATGGTAATGTGATACATGAGCTACTATACTGTACTTATATACAATGCTACTTGCAATGAAGTATACATATACGTACTCCACACTGCTGTATGTGTGATAGTGAACACTGGTGGTGGTGGTGTGCTCTTAGTGGTCCACACGTCAGTCACTAAGCTACGTGCACTGCGTATGAAAGATGTCAACCCCTCTTGTCCTCCTCTCCCTCTCCCCTCCCTAGCTCCTTCCGCCACCTCAGCTCCTTGAGGCTGTTGAACCTTGGCGGCAACCAGATCGCTTACCTTCCCCCATTGGACAGGTGCAAGAGCTTGCAGAAACTACTGCTCTCCAGCAACAGGCTTACTGAGCTTCCTATCTTCACAGCACTGGAGAAACTGAAAGTGAGAGCACATCCTGTCACGTCCTTCAATATAGTAGCTGTGTGCTCAGGATGTTAGCAACAGTTGGTATACTTCATGTACTTACACTATAGCACTCACTGTAATTTGTATAGCATTAGTACTATTCTTACCTGTGATTACTGCTGGTGCTTGCTCCTTACTGTTCTGCAGGAGCTGGATGTGTCTCACAATGAGCTGGACAATTTTGTGCTTCCGGTAAGTACGTAATGTGGTATAGGAGCATGTGTGCTCCTTTTGGTCTTTGCAGCCTCTGCCTCCCCTCCATTTCAACTGTACTTTGCTCCACCCCCTCTGTCTCACCTCCCCTCCCCCTCCCTCCCTCCCTCCACCTCCATGCTACCTCTCCTTCACCTTCCCTCCATTTCAAATCTACTTTGCTCCACCTCCTCTCTGTCTTACCTCCCTCTACCTTCCTCTCTCCACCTCCGTTCTGCTTTCCTTCCACCTCCTCCCACCTCTGTTCCACCTTCCTTATACGTATGTACATGCACAATGAACACACAGTTCGTATACACGTTTATACATGTAATATCTTTTGTATCTACAGAGTGGAGCTGGGCAGCAGTTGGAGTTACTGGACATCTCAGCCAACCCTCATGTGGAGGTCTCAGAGCTCAGTCAAAACACCCTGAGAGAGCTGAGGTATGCTTTAGGGTGGGGGAGTCACCTTTGAATCCCAATCATTTCAGCTTGTGTTCTTGCCATGCATGCACCTCTGCTCTCTCCTCACCTCTCCTCTTCACTCTCCTTCTTTCCTTATGTTTCCATGGTGATTGATTTACATGCATACCATTCTTATCATATGCAGAGCTTTTACCTTCTCTCTCTGTCCTCATCACCTCTTTCTATCCTCTAGTGCTGTCCGTCATCTGATCCTGGATGAGCTCTTTGCCTATGACATCCCTCCTGAGCTTGCCTCAGCCCAACAGGTTGCACAGCCCTCACATGGTGCCTGGACCTACGGCTGCACGCGAGTCTCAGGTATGCAAGTTAGACTAATGATGCAAGCACAGTATATAGACACTGAGACCTTGTGCTGTGTATGTGCAGATACATACATGCGCACACGTGAGCACACATGCACACACATGCACACACACACATGCACACATGCAAGAATACACACACACACACACACACACACACACACACACACACACACACACACACACACACACACACACACACACACACACACACACCTACCACATACACAACCATGCACGGAGTCTATCAATCTTCACAGGTATGTCTGCAGAGGCCTCCTTGGGTTGCACAGCACACGTTGTGGTGCCATGCGTCAACAAGACCGATGACCTAATCATCGGAGTGGTGGATGGTGGGCGATCCAGGGATGCAACCAGCGCAGTCAGCACCGTACTAGGTGACATTGTAGAAGAGGAGTACGACATACAGCAGGACAAGTTACAAGATAGTAAGCAGGAGACTGGATACTTGGGACGACATAGCATGAGGAAGTCCGAACTCGATGAGGAAGAGCGGCTGCAATACCTGAAACAGTCTGTGCTCTCCTGTCACAGGTGTGTACAGCACACTGCTACCTGCTGCACTTGTGCAGTGAATATGCTGTTTGTGTGTTGCATGATACTCAGTAGTGTACAAACATGTGCCAGTATCCACCTCCCCTGTATTCATATCTACCATAGATAGTCAAGTATGTATGTACGTGTGTACATACATACACATCAATTATACAAATTTGTACACATTATTCAATGGGACATCACTTCAGCCCTCTTGCTGTACTTATAGTTACAGCTGCTATTTTGGTTATCAGGTAGGTCGACACGATAACTGGTAACCAGGGTTTAAGGAGTATTATATTCCTCCTTAGCCCCAGGCTGAGACTGTGCTAGCTTCCCCATTGGTACGTAAGTACACACATTTGGGTGCACACCGAGCTCCTCCTACTGTGAATTACCTGCAGCCATTTTGTTGTTCATGCAGGAAATTGGGTGCCATTGCCAGTCGGGCAGGTGTGTCATTGCTTGTGTGTCACATTGCTCGAAGCCGTGCCTCGGGGGTAATCCGTCTCAATGCTGCCAATACTGGTCTGTGTGAGGGAGTGCTGGGATCAGAGAAGGAACTTGTGCAACTGGTGCCCACTCACCTGCTCAAAACGAATGAGAGGGAGCGGAGGAGAGTGGTAGATCTAGGAGCCACCATCTCTGAGGTATGGAAGGGGAGGCTGGGGGCATGCAGGTGTGTGTGTGTGTGTGTGTGTGTGTGTGTGTGTGTGTGTGTGTGTGTGTATGTGTGTGTGTGTGTGTGTGTGTGTGTGTGTGTGTGTGTGTGTGTGTGTGTGTGTGTGTGTGTGGATGTGTGCGCGCATGTGCGTGCATATGGTGCTCTGTTAAGTGTATAGAAGGCATGTTGAAGTTGCACAGCAGTGCACTGTCGTTTTGGATTATTTGAAGATAACGTCATTTCTTGAAAATGGTGATTCTGCCCTGGCCTTGCACTTGCTACGACATGCCACCTGTGGAATGAATGTCACACTGAGCTGTACTGTGTTGACACATTGCACATGCAAGAAGGGGGGCACAAGCACAGTTTCCTGTAGTACAGCGGATGCTAATGTTCAGGGGTAGATGTATGCATTTAATCTCCACTGTGTATCCAGTTTTTATTTCTCTCTTTGCTATTTTCAGGATTATCGCTTGAACGATGTGTGTGGCGTGTCTCGTTTGGTGGGATGGTACAACCTCTGGCCACACCTCATCCCTCTCCCCGACGTTAACGAGATGGTACTGGACCTTAGCGACAGGTTACTGGTCCTTGCCACCGAGCAGCTCTGGAGGGTTGTCCCACATGCTAAGGCTGAGGAGATTGTTGCTTCCTCCCCATCAGCATCCTGTGCTGCCCGCTCACTGAGAGATGCGGCACTATCCTATGGCTGCAAGGGAGGGATCTCTGTTGCAGTGGTGAAGTTCAACAGTAAGAAAATGGAAACGCTTCTTAGTAGTCGGCCAGAGAAGAAGCGGCCTCAGAGCGTTCGTCGCTCAATCAGTTTGCGTATACCTGAGGACACTCACCACTATCGCCTTGAGGTGGAGTCCCCTCTCCCTCCCAGTGCATATGCAGATGTGGTGGGGGGTGAGGAGTTGGGGGATGAGATCACTGACATTGACGCACTGAGTAGTTACGGGTCGCCATCCGATGGGGAAAAGTGGACAAACATTGACGACCCCATCTCACCACTAACCCCACCCCCTGCATTCGCAGATGGCTTCTTCTCCAGCACCCCAGTGTACCACCCGCAGGTGGACCAGACAGCAGACGAGGATGTAGCATTGGCTGAAGAAGACTCTGCTCAGCTCAGGCAGCATGGCCACAGTGTTGACTCCACTATGGAGGAGAACGAAGAAGACACCCTTGTGGACGTCATCACTGGCTTCAGTCATAGCCTGCCCAATCTTCTAGCTGATGGAGATGGAGATGGTCGCGAGTCACCACATAGTGCAAATGCCATAGACCTCTGAAAAGACTGGCTCATTTGTTTATGCATGCATCACATGCATCTCATATTTTGTATAATTTATAGCATTCAAGTATTGATTTGTAATTATTATAAGTCTTCCCTTTGTAATATTTCCAATCCTCACACACATAGTGTATTATGTAAATGTCCATACAAACATACTGTTGAACGCATGCTACAGCTTGATTAACTAGGAGTACCAAGACGTACATAATACATTTATTATGCAGAACGTATATATTGTGTATAACCGTGCATGTGCATGCAGGCAGGGATCTTAAATTGGTTATGATATTACAAGGTCAAAAATTCGAGTTCGAGGAAGCATGATGGTGATTGAAGCCATACATGTGCATGGCCAGTGATCGGCTGCCGTGATCATGTTGGGCTCGAACTATACAGCCACAAAATGGCTACTCTGCTCCAGTGGTTTACTTTCGTTCTGCTCCTACCGGCGGCGGTCCTGTGCGATGACCGCCCCAACATCGTCTTCCTGCTCACTGACGACCAGGACGTGACCGCCAACTCACTCAACTACATGCCCTACCTGGGGAAACTGCTGCGACAGGAAGGGATGGAGTTTGCCAACTACTTCGTTCCAACAGGGCTCTGCTGCCCCAGTCGCTCCACCATCATACGCGGACAGCACTGCCACAACACCAAGATCTACGACAACGGTGACCTCAACAACAGCACGTACTTGAGCGGAGGTTTCAAAAAATTTGTAGACGAAGGATTGGAAAATTCTACTGTAGGCACTCTCCTTACTGAGGCTGGTTACGAGACTGCTTTGGTGGGTAAGTATCTGAATGGATACGAAGACCGCGAGGCATCACATGTCCCAGCTGGTTGGAAGCATTGGATGGGAATGACTGCAACTAACTACTATGGCCCTCACTTCTCCCAAAATGGAACCTTGTACAAGACCAATGGCAGTGTATACCAGACCGATTTCATCAGTGAGTGGGCCCACGACTTTTTGACGGAGAAACGTGACCCCACAAAGCCCTTCTTCATATATATTGCTCCGTTTGCTCCTCATGGTCCTGCCACACCTGCACACAGGCACGCCCATCTCTTCCCTGATGCCAAGGCACCCCGTTACCCATCATACAACCCTGATGATGAATTTCAGCAGATGAAGCCATCATGGATCAAGCGGCTGCCGCTACTGACTGAGAATCAACTTTCTGAGATAGACAAATTTTACCGTCACCGTTTGCAGTCACTCCAGGCAGTAGACGAGATGCTACTAAGCCTTCTTACCACTATTGAGGACCTCGGCCTCGACAAGAATACTTACCTGTTTTATATGGGTGATAATGGCCAACACCTTGGTGATTACAGGCTGCCAGCAGGTAAGAGGCAAGCTTATGACACAGACATACTGGTCCCCTTCTTAGTTCGTGGCCCTGGCATCAAAGGAGGTGTGAATGTGACAGAAGTGGTTCAAAGTGTGGACCTCCTGCCAACCTGGTTGGACTTGACACAGGCAAAGGGTCCACTAGATCCAAAACAGATTGATGGAAAGTCAATTGTTCCACTCCTCAAGGGAAGCATGCCACCTTCTCCTAAAGTGAACCAGTTCAGGTCAGTGGCATTGGCTGAGATGTATGGTGGGTCGTCTGGTATGGGGGTAGAGTATAAAGGAATGCCGTACTTTGAAATGAATCGCTTTTGGAACAACACGTATCAGGCAGTGCGTGTCATCAATGGCTCAGACTGGGCTGAGAACGCCAATTGGCTGTATGCTGAGTGGTGTACAGGAGAGAAGGAATTCTATGATTCAGGAGTGGATCCACACCAGATTTACAACCTCATCAACACGACAGACCCTAAGTTGTTGAGCCAGCTTTCCACACTTGTATCCAAACTTGGAGACTGTGTGGCTGAAGAATGCTACAACATTGACTTTAAATCAATTGCACTGGAGGCACAAGGCATGTCTGTTTCCAGAGAGAGTGATCGGCTGAAATGCTTCAATCCACCTGACCTTCCTGGAGTGCCTTTGCGCCGACGTCCATGGGCCTATGACTTGCCAGTTCCTGAGCCTTTTGTGAATGGTTTTCCGTTTGCTGACAGTGATCAAGTACCAGAAGAAGTCATGGAAGTCTGGGAGCAGTACAAGACTTACTTCTACTGACAGGAGATATTGGATTGCAATGTAATAGTTTTAGACTAACATGCACAGGACCACAGTCAGTAGGAGCATGTATGTACATGTGTAGTTTAAATTTGCCATGTCCATATCCATGTACAGCCAGCCATAGCTGTGTGTCTGCAAAATAGGTAGTTAAACAGACACACAATTATTACTATAATTATATATGAGCTATATATGTATACATCTACTGGTATACATGTACAGCAATATAGAGCAAATATTTCAATAAGCTAGATGTGCTCACAGGACACTCCTATAATAATGTATATATACATAATAGTGCAATTTTAAATAACCCATGTGAAGCCATATGACATGTACAGCACTTAATTCGCTTGGCACCTCCGGCCAGAGGGAATGTGACTGGCAGGGTATGAAATTTGGAGAAGTAATAAGGTTACTGCCCATGCCGGCAGCAACTTGCGCTGGTGGTGTTCTTTCTCCCATCAAGTATATAGAGCAAACACTCAACTTGCATGTGGGATAGTACACTCTGCAACTTGCATTGGTGGCCTTGTCACTGCATGGTAGCACTGACACACATACTGACTGCACAACTGTTGGCTAAATTGCACTGTGGTGGCCAGTGGTGTCCGGTGGTGGTAGCTGGTGGCCAATGGCCGGTAGTGGCCAGTGGCCAGTGATGGCCAGTGGCCAGTGGTGGCCAGTGGTGGCCAATGCATGGCCAGTGGTGGCCGGTGGTGGTGGTGGTCCGTCCGACAGAGCTGAAGGGCAGCTACTAAGGGCATGGTGAGCTGTGCAGGTGTTGGAGTTGCATAGGGGGCATTTCCTGGATAAGGAGTAACCCCATCTCAACAGAGTGCAGGGGGATGGTAGGCATTCAGCACTGGCATGGAGCACAAAAGAGAGTTGTCCATGCCGGCATGTCTGCTCTGCTTGTGCATGCATGCACAACAAGTGCAAACCTTGGTTTCCTTACAAAACAGTTAGCTAATTCGATCGATTATACGATATCTGCATGACTAAGTAACGCTACAAGGAAGGCTGGACAGTATATAACACAGTTGGGCAGATTCCATAGGTCCATGCTAATCGAAACTTATTGGGCCGCGGCACACAAATATACACTTTTTAAGCTTCCAGTCACATGACCGATGGCATGCAGTGTATATACGGTGTTGCAAATCCCTCCGCAAAAATTGCGAAAATGGCTACTCTACTTCTGTTCGTCTTCGTTCTGCTCCTACCGACGGCGGTCCTGTGCGATGACCGCCCCAACATCGTCTTTTTGCTCACTGACGACCAGGACGTGACCGCCAACTCACTCAACTACATGCCCTACCTGGGGAAACTGCTGCGACAGGAAGGGATGGAGTTTGCCAACTACTTCGTTCCAACAGGGCTCTGCTGCCCCAGTCGCTCCACCATCATACGCGGACAGTACTGCCACAACACCAAGATCTACGACAACGGCGACCTCAACAACAGCACGTACTTAAGTGGCGCCTTCAAAAAATTTGTAGAAGAAGGGTTGGAAAATTCTACTGTAGGCACTCTCCTTACTGAGGCTGGTTACGAGACTGCTTTGGTGGGTAAGTATCTGAATGGATACGAAGACCGCGAGGCATCACATGTCCCAGCTGGTTGGAAGCATTGGATGGGAATGACTGCTGTTCACTACTATGGCCCGCACTTCTCCCAAAATGGAACCTTGTACAAGACCAATGGCAGTGTGTACCAGACCGATTTCATCAGTGAGTGGGCCCACGACTTTCTGACAGAGAAGCGTGATCCCACAAAGCCCTTCTTCATATATATTGCTCCATTTGCCCCTCATGCCCCTGCCACGCCTGCACACAGGCATGCCCATCTCTTCCCTGATGCCAAGGCACCCCGTTACCCATCATACAACCCTGATGATAAATTTCAGCAGATGAAGCCATCATGGATCAAGCGGCTGCCACTGCTGACTGAGAATCAACTATCTGACATAGACGAATTGTACCGTCACCGTTTGCAGTCACTCCAGGCAGTAGACGAGATGCTACTAAGCCTTCTTACCACTATAGAGGACCTCGGCCTCGACAAGAATACATATCTGTTTTATATGGGTGATAATGGCCAACACCTCGGTGATTTTAGGCTGCCAGCAGGTAAGAGGCAGGCGTATGACACAGACATACTGGTCCCCTTCTTAGTTCGTGGCCCTGGCATCAAAGGAGGTGTCAATGTGACAGAAGTGGTTCAAAGTGTGGACCTCCTGCCAACCTGGTTGGAACTGGCACAGGCAAAGGGTCCACTAAATCCAAAACAGATTGATGGAAAGTCAATTGTTCCACTCCTCAAGGGAAGCATGCCACCTTCTCCCAAAGTGAACCAGTTCAGGTCAGTGGCATTGGCTGAGATGTATGGTGGATCATCCAACATGGGGCCAGAGTATAAAGGAATGCCGTACTTTGAAATGAATCACTTTTGGAACAACACTTATCAGGCAGTGCGTGTCATCAATGGCTCAGACTGGGCTGAGAACGCCAATTGGCTGTATGCTGAGTGGTGTACAGGAGAGAAGGAATTCTATGATTCAGGAGTGGATCCACACCAGATTTACAACCTCATCAACACGACAGACCCTAAGTTGTTGAGCCAGCTTTCCACACTTGTATCCAAACTTGGAGACTGTGTGGCTGAAGACTGCTACAACATTGACTTTAAATCAATTGCATTGGAAGCACAAGACATGTCTGTTTCCAGAAAGAGTGATCGGCTGAAATGCTTCAATCCACCTGACCTTCCTGGAGTGCCTTTGCGCCGACGTCCATGGGCCTATGACTTGCCAGTTCCTGAGCCTTTTGTGAATGGTTTTCCGTTTGCTGACAGTGATCAAGTACCAGAAGAAGTCATGGAAGTCTGGGAGCAGTACAAGACTTACTTCTACTGACAGGAGATATTGGGCTGCGGTTGTTCAGTGATTTTGCTCGGACATGAGTAATACGCTTTAGACTGTGTATCATGATTGTGCAGGATTGGTGTGCATGTGTAGTCTGTCATGGGTATATGTACACTGAACCTAAGACAGCCCCCTTTGGGCCAGCTCTAACTGACCTTTATAGAGAGGTGGCTGCTCTACAGAGGTATAGGACTATTATTATGAATCAGGCACACGTGCACACTGCCTGTGATACAGAACATACATAAACACTGTCACATGCACAATACAGTACATATTACATAAAAAGGGGGAAATATTGGATGCATGACCAGGTCTGTCAGGTTATGCTCTACAGAGGTAGATTTCAATGCTTTAGTGCTATTTGGGGGCAATTGGAGGCTGGCTGTTTTAGAGAGGTGGCTACCTAACACAGTGACCATTTTAGACAGGTTCCACTGTACTAGCAACACGAAGAAGGTTTGTGTTGTATCTTCAGCCTTGACTGTTAGCTATTATATGCACATTTTCCTTCCACACAGTCAGACATATGCATGCACCATAATGTGAGCACCTTTGGTTACTATAATACAAAGCAGTCGATCACTTCGAAGCAATGGCCTGCAGCTGCATGGCTAAGTAACACTAGTGCTATAATCCAAACAAAACTGGACCGCGCGCGGCGCATAAATATACACTTTTTTCAAGCTTTCCAGTCACATGGCCCTATGAGGTGTCCTCATGTCCGGGGCTGCATGTCCACCGTCAGGGGGGGTCGGTCAAGGTCACGTGTGTCCGCAAAATGGCCGACGCGGCTGCTCTTTACTGTGTATTTTACCTATACTAGCTAAGAGCAGACATATTTCGAGAAACACGTCGCATCGCTTGTTTCTTTGCTTCTGAGCACACAGTTGGACAAGGTCTATCAGAAAATGGACCCTTCCCCGCCCTTCCCCAGCATCTAGGTAGGTTTTGCAAGCATTTTACAACACCGGTGTACGAGTGTTCACTGATGCTGGCTACGAGGCAGATGGAGTCTAATCTGGAGTACTGAGCAAGTGCTCCTGTGGAAGTGACTCCTTAGAAGCTGGTAGCGAGTCCTCAGTGATCACTTCAGGACTGCAAGACTGATAGGTTGACTGCTTCTGCAATGGGAGTGCAATCGGCAGCCACGTCCTTGCAATCGTCTTGGTTCTGTACACGATTTGTCACATTCGATAGCAGGGATGCTAGAAATGGCTTGAGCGTGCTGGCAATCCTCAAGAAACGCTGCGATAACTTGCAAAACTAGATCGTGAAAGCGGTCAGACAATTAAGCCCAATCCACCGTATGGCTCCTTGGCTACGTATGTACGGGTCATACCAGGGGCGCGAATGCAGTACAAGGCCCTGCCATGGCTCAGGGTATGCACATTCGGCCTTGGAGCACAGTCAGCTAACATGGAGACGCGATTGGAATGTCAGGAATGCAATTATTGAGGTGCTGGTATTGCGCAATCCCAGGACCTTGTCCGACCCCCCCTGGCCGGTCCACCGTGTTGCAGATCCCTCCGAAAATGGCTACTCTGCTCCAATGGTTCGCTGTCGTTCTGCTCCTTCCGGCGGTAGTCTTATGCGATGACCGCCCCAACATTGTCTTCGTGCTCACTGACGACCAGGATGTGACCGCCAGCTCACTCAACTACATGCCCTACCTGGAGAAACTGCTGCGACAGGAAGGGATGGAGTTTGCCAACTTCTTCGTTCCAACTGGACTCTGCTGCCCCAGCCGCTCCACCATCATACGCGGACAGCACTGCCACAACACCAAGATCTACGACAACGGCGACCTCAACAACAGCACGTACTTAAGTGGCGGTTTCAACAAATTTGTGGCAGAAGGGTTAGAAAATTCTACTGTAGGCACTCTCCTTACTGAGGCTGGTTATGAGACTGCTTTGGTGGGTAAGTATCTGAATGGATACGAAGACGGCAATGCATCGCACGTACCAGCTGGTTGGAAGCATTGGATGGGAATGACTGCAGTTAACTACTATGGCCCTCATTTCTCCCAAGATGGAACCTTGTACAAGACCAATGCCAGTGTATACCAGACCGATTTTATCCGTGATTGGGCCCACGACTTTCTGACGGAGAAGCGTGATCCCACAAAGCCCTTCTTCATGTACATTGCTCCGTTTGCCCCTCATGCCCCTGCCACACCTGCACACAGGCACGCCAGTTTGTTCCCTGATGCCAAGGCACCCCGTTACCCATCATACAACCCTGTTGATATTGTTCAGCGGAATAAACCATCATGGATAAAGAGGCTACCCCTGCTTAATGAGACCCAGATATCCGAAATTGACATGTTGTATCGTCTCCGTTTGCAGTCACTCCAGGCAGTGGACGAGATGCTACTTACCGTTTTTGTCACTATTGAGGACCTTGGCCTAGACAAGAATACATATCTGTTTTATATGGGTGATAATGGCCAACACCTTGGTGATTTCAGGTTGCCAGCAGGTAAGAGGCAGGCGTATGACACAGACATAAGGGTCCCCTTCTTAGTCCGCGGCCCTGGTGTTAAAGTTGGTGTCAATGTGACAGAAGTGGTCCAGAGTGTGGACCTCCTGCCAACCTGGTTGGAATTGGCACAGGCAAAGGGTCCACTAAATCCAAAACAGATTGATGGAAAGTCAATTGTTCCACTCCTCAATGGAAGCATGCCACCTTCTCCCAAAGTGAACCAGTTCAGGTCAGTGGCATTGGCTGAGATGTATGGCGGATCATCCAACATGGGGCCTGGATATAAAGGAATGCCGTACTTTGAACAAAATCAATTCTGGAACAACACTTATCAGGCAGTGCGCATTATCAATGGCTCAGACTGGGCTGAGAATGCCAATTGGCTGTATGCTGAGTGGTGTACGGGAGAGAAGGAATTCTATGATTCAACTGTAGACCCTTACCAACTGTTCAATTTAATCTACTTTGTTGATCCTACAGTGCTGAGCCAGCTGTCCACACTTGTATCCAAGCTTGGAGACTGTGTGGCTGAAGAATGCTACAACATTGACTTTAAATCAATTGCACTGGAGGCACAAGACATGTCTGTTTCCAGAGAGAGTGATCGGCTGAAATGCTTCAATCCACCTGACCTTCCTGGAGTGCCTTTGCGCCGACGTCCATGGGCCTATAACTTGCCAGTTCCTGAGCCTTTTGTGAGTGGTTTTCCGTTTGCTGATAGCGATCAAGTGCCAGAAGAAGTCATGAAGGTCTGGGAGCAGTACAAGACTTACTTCTACTGACAGGAGATATTGGATTGCAGTAATGTTTATTCTTTTCTAGCTATGCAAACGTTACATTTAGGCAAGCGGCATGTGTATATTACATACCATGCTTGAGTGCTAAGGGCACAAGTGATATACATCTACCTGTGAGGCCAAGGCCAATTAACATTATACCGTATAGCTGGAAATGTTTGCAAGGCATTTGCGGTTTGCGGTTTGGCAGGAATCTGCAAGCATTATATCCACTAAAAGTTTGTATTATTATCAGTATAAAATGATCTGTTCAGTAAACTGCAAACTTTAAATCCACAAACTTCATTTCCGGACAAATCGTGAATACGTATAATCGGCACAAACATTTCCAGCTATACATATTTCACTTGGCATCACTGTTGAGTGTGGCATGAGTAATACATATCACGTCACGATCAAGTGTGAGATATATTAACTTTTGATCATACTCTAGCTAGATATTGCTCAGTTCCCGTGGTATTGTGATGCAACTTTACATACATAAGAGATCTAGAGCATTGCTAAGATTTGTAGCCAGCGATACAATTGGTTGATACATATACAGAATTACCCAGTTGTACAACGTACTGCATCCTGTTTACGTATAATGCAGCAAGTTAGCTTGTGGATTTATACAGACGGGATTTGCATATTTAATGGAGATGTTGTGCAAACATTTGGCAACTGGCACGCATAAAATTCGAGTTACGCACGCGGTATGCATTGTACTTGTGGATAGGAGTTGTTTACTTGTATATCACAGGCGCCTGACTGGCCAAACCTACCTTTCGACCCCCGCCCCTTTTCCGTGCAGCCTCGATCGTGTTGGCCTTTACCTCTCCCCGTGCATGGGGCAACTTATAGCTAGTCCATATCACTAGTCTTTGGTTGAAATGGTCTTGCAAGCTATTTCAGACAGGCGGTGGTGTTGCTCGTTGCTGCTCGCCCTCCTTGTCGTTGAGCTAAAGCTGCAGCTGGCCTCCAGCCAGGATATTCATCACTGCGTGCACGACCAGGTGAGAGAATAAGAGAAGGGTGCACAGGCACTCCACTGCATGCCTCACAATTAGTGCTGGGCTGGCTAGTGCACTCAAGGGAAGTAGCAACTCGGCTAATTCCCACAATTCCTCGGCTCCAACAGCTGAATGCCGACATCCAGTCCGCGCCGCTGGACAATGTAGTTGGTGAGCGTAGGAAGCGTCAGGCTGTGGAGTATGAGCCCATCCGAATCACGCCCCACCTCATACAAGACAGCATCACTGGAGTCCCAGACGCGGTATTCGCAGCAGGTGGACCCCTTTCGCAAGCAGTCGCCCTCTTATCAGAAGCCCTATCAGTGCATAGGGTACAAGGGAAATTCCGGATTCAACCTGCCTTAACTTCCTGCAGCACCACGTTTGCATGTGGTGGGGGGACATGCTCCTGTGACTCTGCATCTACCACTCTCGCCCCTCGGACGTGTGGTGATCTAGTGACCATTCCCGATGAACACATTGGAACAGTACCGGCATGCAATGTATCAGTATCTCAGTGTGTGTCAGTTGGGCCCAATGGAGATGGCTTGGATGACACAGACTTTGTGCTTTACATCACAGCTATTCAAACAGGTATGCAGCATGCACATTGCAAGAAGTACCATAGGTAAATATAAAGGTACATACGAAATGTTATTACAATACACTGTCGTTTTCTGTACTGTATAGACCGGTGTAACATAAGTGTGAACACACGTGCATATGCATCTGCATGTGTTGTTGACCCCGATGCAAATTCCATACCTAGAGCTGGGTTCGTCAACTTGTGCTCTCAGGTAAGAAAGTACACAATTTCTTGTGAACAGTGTGTATGTATAATTATAGGAACTCGAGGTAAGTATAATAGCATGTGCTGTTTGTCGACCTGACCATTCCAATGCAGAATATTGACGGTATCGATAACTCTCAGTTGAAGAGAGTATTTGCTCATGAAATGTTGCACGCCCTGGCCTTCTCCACTGCTTTGTTTCCGCTGTAAGTGAACATTTCTGGGATAATGGCTGGTCTATGCTGTTGCCACTGAACAACCATATGCTGTCCTCACCCATTCAGGTATGGAACTCAGCCTACACTTGGAGAGCAGATGTATAATGGAGCGAATAGACGAGCTGTTGTTACAAGTACTGTGAGTATAATGCAATAGGGGTGGTCAATTGTTGTAGCATTGAATGATATAACCCTATTGTTTATGTACGCAGGTTGTAGAGCATGCAAAGGGCTACTATGAGTGTGACACACTGGGTGGAGTGTTCATTGAACAGTTCAACAGGTGAGCAACATTCCTGGCATTATGCAAGTCTTTCTTTGAAGTTATAATGCCGTCATTCTGCATTGTATGCCACGTACAGCCACTGGGATTCAAGGATTTTGTTACCAGAGCTTATGTCACCTACCTTATACTCGTAAGTTCTCACAATACGAGCAAATGTTTCTGCTACAAAGATCTCCTCAATATACTTACTGTGAACACTTACATGTGTTAAACCAGCCCTACTCTCTCCACACTCCTTCAGTGTGTATTCTGTACTGAGTGAGTTCACCCTTGCTCTGCTGGAGGACTCTGGATGGTACCAAGCAAACTATACAGTGGCAAACAGGACTGTCAATGATGAGCCAATACCACTGCTGTATGGGAAAGGTAGGGTTGATAGGGTAGTGAGGCCAGCAGGTGCTACTGTGGTGTATTACATGAGACTACATGTTGTGAGTGTACGCGTACATGGAAGGGTAGGGGTTGTGTGTGTGCACCATGTGCGCATGTATTTGTGTGTTTTGTATGCATGTGTGCATGTTTTTGTGTATCCACATGTTGTGTATGTGTATGTGCATGTGTGTGTTTGTGTGTGTGTGTGTGTTTAGCCTTGTCCCCAGGCCCTCCGGGGTAATTGAGGGGGAGTAGAAAAAGGGCCTGGAAGCCACTTTTTGTGATGTCATACTTCCGTACTGAAATGGCACGTCGACGGCGGATTGCATAAGGTTCAATGGACGGCAATGAGCGTGGCCTTCATAAGGCTTTACACATGCAGAGTTTGCTCGTCAGACGTGTCTCCAAAACCGATCGTCCTCGTTGCTCAGTCGAAAGGGGCTGAAGAAAGACCTTCCCGGGCGCCTTAGTCAGCTACTGTTGGTGCCAATCAAGGATGGCGATGGTTTGCCGCAGTACGTGTGCAAGCCTAGCAACAGCTCAGTCCATCGAAGAACAATGCTGCCAGACTTACTTCCAGCGAAGTCAAACAGGAATGGCAACACCTCATAGCAGACCGACTTCCCAAAACCAGTCGGTAGCCACAGAAATACGTCCTTCCATTGGTAGAGATAACGAATAGCAGTCAGCTGTTCTTGCTTGAGCGTGATACTAGAATGTCCAACGCGAGAAAGAACGTACGACAGAGCATCAGTGAATAGCCTGTCCTCGAGATCCGTAACCTGCGCAGTAGCCATTGCCGTAGTTGACTTTACGGATAATATACGGACGTGTCAGTTTCTGCATGCACAAACAGTGTATACCAGGCCGTCTTTCCCGCCCACGCTAATTATCACGGATGGCCTGGGGACGAGGCTAGTGTGTGTTGTGTATAGGTGTCTGTGCGTGTATTTGTGCGTGTGTATGTCCTGTGTGTGCATGTACCAACTTGTGGGTATATATAAGTGTGTGTGTGTGATGTGTGTATTTGTGGTACTGTGTGCATTTTGTGTGTGTGTGCATGTGTGTGTGCGTATGTGTGCATGTGTGTGTGTGTGTATGTGTGTGTGTGCACGTGTGTGTGTGTGTGTGTGTGTGTGTGTGTGTGTGTGTGTGTGTGCGTGTGTGTGTGTGTGTGTGTGCGTGTGCATGTATGTGTGTGTGTGTGTGTGTGAGTATATGAGTGAATGTGTGTGTACATGTGCATGTGTAAGATGTTGAATATAGAAATCATGATTGGTATCAAACTGCAAATGATATACATGTGGTAGGGAACATAGCATCATTCATAGAATTCTGACATTGCGCCATCCTGCTTCACCTTGGTTAGGCTGATAGCAATGCCATGTACGTATGCAATTAGGGGTCAA
>OZ025881.1:5385516-5463016 GCA_964019415.1 Ianthella basta
GACTGTGAAGTTGACATTGATGAATGCACAACCAATAACCCATGTGTGAATGGAGACTGTACCAACACTGCTGGAGGATATAGCTGTGCATGTGACAGTGGCTGGACTGGGACAAACTGTGATGGTGATATTGACGAGTGCCAACAGAATCCATGTGAAAATGGAGGTACATGCAGCAACATTGGTGGGGGTTATGTTTGCTTGTGCCTGGAGGAATGGACAGGGAATAACTGTGAAGATGATGTGGATGAATGCACAACTGCTGACCCATGTGTGAATGGAGACTGTACCAACACAGTTGGAGGATACAACTGCACTTGCAACAGTGGCTGGACTGGGATGAACTGTGATGTAGACGTAAATGAGTGCCTCAATGACCCTTGTCTAAATGAAGGGATCTGTAACAACACAATTGGTGATTACATGTGCTTGTGTCCAGAAGAATGGACAGGAAAGGACTGTGAAGTTGACGTTGATGAATGCACAACCAATGACCCATGTGTGAATGGAGATTGTACCAACACTGCTGGAGGATATAGCTGTGCATGTGACAGTGGCTGGACTGGTGTGAACTGTGATGAAGACATTAATGATTGTGCTTTCTTTCCATGTCAAAATGGAGGCACCTGCAACAACACTTTGGGAAGCTTTTCCTGCAACTGCCCTCCTCAATGGATGGGCAGGAGATGTGAAACAGACGTCAATGAGTGCTCTAATGATCCATGTGTAAATGGAAACTGTGTGAATATACAAGGCAATTTTGTATGCATCTGTAATGAAGGCTGGACTGACACCCTCTGTGATGCCGATGTTGATGAATGTGATCAAATGCCACCTCGCTGTGAAAATAATGGGACCTGCATCAACACAGAGGGTAGCTTCAACTGCACTTGTCCACCTGGGTTTTCAGGTTCCACTTGTAGTGAGGACAGCCGAGATCCATGCTCTGGAATGCCATGCCAGAATGGGAATTGCACCCAACTCAGTAGCACATCATATTTCTGCATGTGTGATCCAGACTACACAGGAATGTTGGAATGTACAGTGATTGACAACTGCATGAACGTTGCCTGTGGAAATGGTTCTTGTGTGGATGGAGTCAACTCCTATATGTGTGTTTGTGATCAAGGGTTTGAGGGAACAAACTGTGAGATTGATATCAATGAATGTGATCCCAATCCATGTCAACAGGGTGCAAACTGTAATGACCTAATCAATGACTACATGTGTGTGTGTCCAGATGGGTACTCAGGAAAAGACTGTGAGACTGACATCAACCTGTGTCATCCCAACCCATGTGAGAATCGGGGCACATGCAATGGGACGACATCATACACCTGTGAATGTGTGGAACCATTCATAGGTACCAACTGTTCTGAACGTCGATACCTGTGTGAACCTGACACTTGCTCATTCAATGGTGATTGCACCAGTGATGGATTCACATTTACTTGTGCCTGCATTGAAAACTATTATGGAGACAATTGTGAATTCCTTAATCTCTGCACATCAAATCCTTGCCAGAATGAAGGCATTTGTACTGCATTGAACGACACCATGGGTTATAGCTGTGACTGCCCTTTTCCATTCAGTGGGCAGAACTGTACTGTCGTTATTGACCCCTGTGTTGCAGATGACCCATGCGTCAATGGTAATTGCAGTTCAGCAGGTCAAGGAAGCTACAGCTGTGTGTGTAACCCAGGATGGACAGGGATGAACTGTGATGTAGACATCATGGACTGTGCAATGAACCCCTGTGTTAATGGCGAATGCATGGAGGCTCCTGGGAGCTACAACTGCTCATGCTACCAAGGATGGGAAGGTCGGCACTGTGACCAAGACATTGACTTCTGCTTTCCTAACCACCTGTGTCAGAATGATGGCTCTTGTGTGGATGGTAATTCAACATTCACATGTAACTGCTCACGCGTTGACTACGAAGGAGCTTTATGTGATGTACCGATAAACGACTGCATGCCCTCACCATGCCTTAACAGTGGGACATGCTTTGATGGTGTGCGAGACTATGTCTGCTTCTGTGAAGATGAGTACATTGGCGATAATTGTGAAATATTTGCAGGGGACTGTGTTGTCGTGTTGCCATGCCAGAACGGTGGTACCTGTGAGGTAACTAATGGTCGGAATGAGTGTGTCTGCCCACCTGGACTGATGGGGTATTTCTGTCAAGACGATATTGATGAATGTAGTGCAAGTAATCCTTGCAACAGTGGTACTTGCAACAACACGTTTGGGTCATTCTTTTGTTCCTGTCCTGCTGGATATGCCGGCATGCTCTGCACTATCATAAATTGTGATGGAAATCCATGTCAGAATGGGCAGTGCATGATTGACCAAGCTGAGAACACCAACTTCACCTGCATTTGTGACAGTGGCTACACTGGTAACCTCTGTGAGGTTGACATCAACGAATGCCTCAGCAATCCATGTGTGGTTGGCAACTGCACTAACATGCAGGGTAGCTTCACTTGTGACTGTCCACCAAACTACACAGGGAGCCTCTGTGAAACAGAAGTAGATTTCTGTTTGAATGTGAACTGCGGGAATGGTGTGTGCATGAACCTGTCGGACACGTACGTTTGTGTGTGTAGTCCAGGCTATACTGGAGCCAACTGTGGAGACAATATCAACGACTGCGTTAACATAACTTGTAGTGGCAATGGTAACTGTATCGACCTGATTGATAATTTCCAGTGTTTGTGCAACTTGGGCTATACAGGTCCACTGTGTGCAGATGCATACAATGTCTGTGCAGACAATCTTTGCAATGCTAATGGCACAGCAAACTGCAGAGATGACCAATTGAATGAAGGTTTTATTTGTGACTGCCAACCAGGCTACACTGGGTCACTTTGTGACACACTCATTAGCCACTGTGCCATGATGCAAAATCCATGCTTCAACAATGGGACTTGTCAGGACATAGTCAATGGGTTCACCTGTGACTGTCTGCCTGGATTCTCAGGCAATCATTGTGAATTTATCATCGACGAATGTGCAAGTCAACCTTGTGAAAACTTCGGTACCTGTGTTGATGGGACTAATTCATTCAACTGCTTCTGTACTGATGCTTGGGATGGTCCTACGTGTGAGATCTATGTCTTCTCAGGATTGTGTGCTAATCTCTCACCTTGTGCCAATGGTGGAAGGTGCATGGACACAATAGATTCTTATGAGTGTGACTGTATTGGAGACTACATGGGAGAAAACTGCACAGTTCAAGTTGACCACTGCAATCAAAATCCATGTCAGGCTAATGCAACCTGTGTGGATGGGGTTCAGACGTACATCTGCATATGTCCACCTGGCTACACTGGAAGGGACTGTGAAAATTGTGAGTTCTGGTATGCATTTAAGGCCTATGTCAAAACCAGTTATGTCCATACAGTAGGAAGCACAATCCGTATGGTCCGTTTCCCATGCTTGTTCAATGTTGAATGCAGTTGTATTAGTTCAGTTTATTTATACTGTATGGTAGCACCAATGTACACATAGTACATGCACACACTGTCAAGTATGCGTATGTGTATATGAATGCCTGTTTTTATACTTTCCTGCTAGTCCGTGGGACTTCATACAACTGCACTGATGACTCAGACTGTGGCTTTGGGTTCTTCTGTCAGCGATCCTGCCCCACTGATGGTTATACACAGCATGAAACCTTGCTCAAGGAACCCCTTACACTGGTTGGAGAGAGCTCCCTGTTTGTACCCATCAACCGCTATCCCACTTTGATGATCAATTCCACACTCATCGCCCGCTTTCGACAAGATCCCAACAACCCTGGGTACATATTCTATCACAGCTCTGATGCAGTCACACACACATACGGCATCCTCCTTAATGCTTCTTCTTCAGAAGTGAAGGTGCTGTATCAGTCCAGAAGTAACGGTACTAGAGCAATAGCCGTCATCACCTCTCAGTATCGTTGGAATGACAATGCATACCACACACTGGCAGTGTCTGTGAATGAAGCAGGCAATGGGACGTTTGATGTGGTAGTGATCATGGATGGGTTTTACATTGGATATGCTTTACTGGACATTGACTTTTCATTCAGAGTAAGTCACAAGGTGTATAGATGTAACGTTTATCCTTAGGTGCACAAATCTAAGGTTCATTGTGGCATCAGTTTTGTTCCTAGATTAGGCCTTCATTAGTGCTCTGCAGAGAAAGACGCTCTGCTTACACTATGTACTGTAGAAGTGGAAGCATTATTATGATTGTTTTATCTTTACATTCCACACCAGGTTGGGACGGATGATCCAGTGTTCATAGTGGGTTCTCGTCTGCCCCTCCCTGGCAATTTCCGCTTTGTGGGCCGGATCATCCAAGTAGCTGTTTTTGAGAATGCCCTTAGCAGAGAGGAGGTAGTGGAGTTGATGGTAGTGTTTAACCATCTCAGTGGTGTGAATGGAACATGTATACCTGATCTCAAAGAAGGTGACGGATGTCCCATACCTGTGACTGCTTCTTCCTCCCTCTGTGATACCACAACAGAGAGGTTAGTGGAAGAAGGCATGCAGCACTCATTTCTACCAGGCCTGTACAAGCATAGTCACATGCATACTACATAAAGCAGTCTTGTATCTTGACCCTGTACTCCGGCCACCATATACGTGTCCATCGTCCTGCAGGTGCAATCCAGCTGAGAGGTGTCTACCTAATGTCTTGGGTGAATTTGAATGCCGAAATGCCCCTATCGGTAAGACACATGATACTGTGTCACTACACCAACTGTTTTCAGCCATGTTTTCCCTTCTCTGTTCTACAGAGTGTGAGAGTGATAGTGAGTGTGTTGCAGCTTTAGTAGGACCTGCTATTTGTGGGAGCTTTGAATTTCCTCGGTATGGCCGGAACTTCTATGAAAAGTCCGACTCACGCATTGTAGGTATGCTTCAGTACCTCCAGCGGGAGCCCATGGTGTTTGACTTCAACACCCAACCCCGCTTCATCCCATCCAACGAGTACCCTGACGTCACCAAAGATGTGACCATCTTCGCTGCAGTTGAGCAGGAATTAGATAACAATGGATATGTTGTGGCTAAAGAAAGCTCCAGTAGTAATCGTGATTATGGGCTTTACTTGGCAAGCCGAGATAACTTCATTGTATTACTATACCGCACTGTCAATGGCACTTTCCACCGATTCTTCTTCAGTAATGTATCTGTAGCAGGAATGGGTCCCAGCACTGTGGCAGCCATTGTGGATAGTGAGAGGGGGCGTGCAGAACTGTTCATCAATGGCACCTCTGTGGGCAGAAGGAGGCTGGAGAGAGAACCACAGTTCCAGCCAGAGGTTAGTCCATGCTCTGTATAATGCTCTGTTTTCACACTGGTACCAGTGTAAGTTGTGCATGTGCATATGCGTGTGTGTCTGCTGGTGTGTGTCTGCATGTTTATGTGTATGCATTGTATGTGTGGTTGGATGAATGGATATGATACATTGTGTTTTCGGTGGTGGCATAGATTTCTGTATGTGCATACATACGTACCTGCCAATGTCCACAAATTTCTGCTTGGGAGATCGTGCTTACGTACTTAGTGGCTGTATTGAGCAGTATACGTAATGTGTGCATTAATCTCCAGCCACAAATCTGTGAATCATATGTGTGTCATTCATGAAGTATCTGTCTCATCCTGATTCTTTACATACCTCATGCCATCCCATTCAGCTCCATCTCCTGGCAGTGGGTGGCCGACCTGACAACTCAGTCTACAACTTTAGGGGCACCATTTCAGACCTCCTGGTCACTAATGTGGCCCTGCCATATGATGTGATTCAGTCCATGAGCTCTGCCTCACTCACAGGGCGGTTTGAGCCCTCCACAGTGTCACGGTATTGCTTCATGTTGGCAGAAAGTGGCAGCTACTGTCATGCTAACTCCAGGACAGACAACAACTTCAAGTGAGCACTTCCACTCACAGTAACAATGCATAATATTGTGGGTGCTTCACAATTTGAACCATTGAGATACAATGAAAGAAATCAGTACAATGTGTAATGCACCCTTATTTTGGCACACACATACTTTATGTACATATCTGTATGTAGCTGTATCTATTGAGAGTCAATGGTGCGGGATTCATAACTGAAATGCTGTACTTCAAGCTGTGGGTGTATCATGTGTATTGAACCTATGTACATGTGTTCTTGTGTATGAATCTACCCGTCAATGCTATAAGTGGGTGTATATCATTGACTCAAGCCCCAGCTCACATGGTAATTGTGCTGACAAGGCAGTATCATCTACAAGTAGTTGTGTATGGATGCCTACTTGATTGCCTCTTCCCTCCTAGGTGTGTGGGCAATGCAGCGTGCTTGGCAGGCCCTGCGGCTCCACAGGCACCCGTTCTGCCTGAGCCATTTGACCAGTTTGGTCCCATTGGTTTTTGTCAATAGACAACATAATTTTATTATTAGACATCGTTTAAATATTAGTACAGTTTAATTTACAAAAACTGAACTACTTTACATGATCGACATGTTGCATGTGTGCTATATATATAAGAACGTGTGCGCGCGTTGTAACTATATTCATTGATGAGGAAGAAAATGGCCTCCAGCAAAATCAAGCTCGAGAACCGATCGCAATATGTAGTGGCCGGTGGAGGAATAGCTGGAGTGACATGTGCAGAGCAGGTACATGCATATGCACACATGTACGTATACACACAATATACTGTAAAATTATATTACATTGATCGAAATTAATGCGTGCTATTACAGCTATATACGTACGTGTAGTTCGTTTCTACAGAGCGACAAACGTACAATACGTATTGCATGAGCATGCAGGCAGTATATGTTCATAAACTCCTTGTAATAGTGTACATGTATATAGTCATCATTTTATTGTTCTACGTGCACGTGAGTGCTCGCTTTACAAGGTCATGTATAGCTGCTGCAGGCAATCCGTACTCAATTCAGTAATGAATCCACTTGTACAGCTTGCTCAGTTGGACCCCGACAGCTCCATAACACTCATCAGTGCCTCCAGGTTAATCAAGGCAGCAACTAACTTCAGAATGGTTAGTATACTTGTCTATGAATGTATGTATGTAGTGGAGTGTACATGCACGCATGTGTGTGTGTGTGTGTGTGTGTGTGTGTGTGTGTGTGTGTGTGTGTGTGTGTGTGTGTGTGTGTGTGTGTGTGTGTGTGTGTGTGTGTGTTCTACTTGTGAGGGTGGTTTGAGTTTGCACATCTGACATTGGAACAATCAATTGCATGAGTGTGGTGTTGCTACATTTCTAGAGCTAGTTCTTTCTAGTGTGTTTGTGCTTTCTCTGTCACTGGTATCCTTTGGTTAGGTGTGCAGGTGGTCCAACTCCACAATGGAGACACAGTCTGCTACAACAAATTGTGTATCTGTACCGGAGCAACACCAAAGGTTGGAGATTGGAGAAGAAGGGGGAGGTGTCAATGGAGGAGTGTGCCCAGGCTACCTTATGGGCTACCTACTAATTTTAATGGGTACTAATTTAGCAATCTTAGCAAGTAGTGAAAAGTCTTTAAAAATTGTACTGGCTAAAATGGTTTGTACAGGCAATAGCATTTTATACACAAAACTTGAAATTGCTAAAATTACTACCTACCAAATGCTGGACTGTTTGATTGATAAATTTACATGCCGCTAAGATTTGTAGCCTTAAGGTATATTGCTAAATCCTCATTATCTGCCAAACTGACTGACTAGCTGGCATATGGGGTACTCCAGTACTTGATACTTGTGTTTAGTTGTAAGGACCAATCATTGCCCTTTCATGGAGTGCAGCGTGATCAAGTTGTGTTTACACTTCACTTTGCAGTTGATAGCAAAGGACCACCCCAGGGTCCTGGGAATAAGGGACACTGACAGTGTGGAAGTAAGCATGGATGAACACATGCACACACACACACACACACACACACACACACACACACACACACACACACGCACAGCCATTTTTATGTATGTATGTATGTACAAGTACAGATCGATCTCTACATTATGCGTGCAACTATTTGTGCAGCATCTTCTGGAGAAGCTGGTTGGTGCTAGAAGAATCATGGTGGTTGGAAATGGAGGGATTGCCATGGAGATTGTGTGAGTGTTTGCCTGCAGCAGCAGTTATCCTCAGTTCTCAGTGGTACAGATGTACATAGATTTATGCTCTAATTTGTTCACACTAGCCTGGATTCACAACAATCTTAGATGTTTCAGCAGCTTTCAGCCACCTTCATCAGTAAAACATTTACTGATGAAGATAGTGAAATGTCTAAGATTGTTCTGAACCCTGGCTAGTGCAAATGAATTCAAGCATATGTGAACTTCCTAGCCTCTTGGGCCTATGTTTGGCGTATTCTGGCATTCCATGTCACTCTTTATACTTCTTGTACACCTTTAGGCATGAGACTAGAGGCTGTGAGGTTGTGTGGGCCATCAAAGATAAGACTATTGGAACGACCTTCTTTGATGAGGGTGCTGCTAGGTTCTTTCTTTGTAGTTCAGTCAAGAAACCGGAGGGTGGGGTGGAAGGAAGGAAGGCACCAGTAAAGGACCAAAGGGGCAGGACAGAAGAAGATGGAGTAGTGGCTTCAGTGAAGCGGATGCAGTACATGCTGGATCCCACAGGTGCTTACCCTAGTCTCGCGTGCCCCAGCCCCTATTTTCCCTATTGTGCAGTGCACGATTGCACATCAATAGGGCTGGCGTGTGAGACTAAGGCTACCCCTCACTGATCCAGCCGTTTCATGCTCCATCACCATCAGGTAGTGCTCATGTCCTGTCAGGTGTATCCCTCTCCCTGTGTGCCTCAGATACTGTCAATGTAACCAAGCCATTAAAGCCTGTTGTGTTTGGTGGTGGCTCTTCTGGTGTGCCAAAGGGAAGTGCCCTCGGCCCAGATTGGAGCTCTCAGCTAGATCTCAAGGCTGGCAGTGTGAGTGATTGTGACTAGTCCTTCATAAAGTGATGTAGTGCACAGTGTACCTGTCTGTGTGTGTTAGTGTATATGGCTGGGCACTGGACTGCAGTAGTGAACGTTTGTCAATAGCTGTGCTACAGGAGGTAAGAGCATGTACGGTATACGTGGCACACCCCTACCCATAGCCGTAGCTGTAGCCATAGTACGTACGTACGTCCCTATATACATATATATAGCCCTCCAAAGCTTGCCATAGCAGGCCCGTAGCTGTGCCTATAATACACCCATACCTGTAGCCATAGCCAAAGTATGCTCATACTCATATCCATTGCACAGGTGTAAAACATTATTTTTTGCTGCATATACCATATGTAATACTTACATGTCATTACATCTGTTGTTATGCCAATGTGTCTGTTGTCATGCCAACATGTCTGTTGTCATGCCGATGTATGATCCACTCCCTCCTGGTACTCCAGGCTCCCAAGAGCATCCATATTGAGTACAAGTGTGAGGTGCAGTCCATATCCTCTCACGGAGGGACAGCAGTGGAGGGCGCCTCACCACCTAACCCAGCAGGTGCGTACTAACTGAATGTCACGGTTCTTTGTCACTTCAAAGGCATGCAGGCATGCGTAGTGTAGATTGCTATACTGGGGCTTGACCTTTCTAGTGCAGTTGTCTGGAACTTTTTGACTGCCTTTGTAAGCTCTGTGCTGCACTGCTGTGGACAAGGTGTTTATGTGCAGTAGCTGTTCTCCATCGGTTGCCACTGTGTAGGCTCTGCCTGCCAAGACTGATTGTGTAAGGTATTATGATGTACGTTGTGCAAGACCTTAATGTATGTGCTGTCTCCTGTAGAGGCTGAGTGGCCACTGCATGTACAGCTCACCAACGGCAGTGTGTACGGCTGTGATCTGGTGCTGTCTGCCACTGGAGTGTTGCCCTGTACAGACTTCATCACTCGGACATACGGCCTAGATACAAAGTATGAGGTACGTGAGTGATGTTGCGTGTACGTAGTCCCTGAATGTTGCCATTACAACTGTATCCGTGTAGCAGGCTCAGCCAAGGTGGATGCTGTGTCTGTGATACACAGTGCCTATAGCTGTAGGTGGGCGTGTACGTGCTTCCTACTTCACACTCTGCACCCCTCCATGTGCAGGGGGTGATCGCACCTGAGTGTGGAGGTGTGTGTAAGTGGAGAGTAGAGCTGACTATATGCATAGAATGCTGCTTCTTAGTATACACCTATCTGCATGTACAGACCTGTTCACGACCTGTTCTACTGGGTGTATGTACATACAGGGGGGGGTGTAATCATTACTATAATTAACCTGGTGTCCTGTGTATAGGGGTTGGTGGCAGAAGACGGTGGTCTAGTTGTGGATGAGGAGATGCGCACAGCCATGCCAGACTTGTATGCGGCTGGGGATGTATGCACCATGCGGCAAAGAGAGTCGAGTCCTCTTTGGTTTCAGGTTTGATTATGTGTGGCTGTCATGTGACCCCATGTGACTCTAAGGTAACCCATGTAACCCTCAGCATGTGTTGCCAACTTGTATAAAACACCAGTGTATGGTGTGGGATCATTTCAATAGCTGCATCTCTATGTATCTCCTGCCTGCGCTCCGCTCTCTCCCTCCCTCCTTCCCTTCAACCACCGCCCTTGCCTTCCTTCCATAGATGAGGCTGTGGACCCAGGCAAGACAGATGGGAGCCTATGCTGCCAAGTGTATGGTGGCGCACACACAGGAAACATCCATTACAATGGACTTCTGCTTTGAACTGTTTGCACACGTCACCAAGTTCTTTGGCTACAAGGTAGGCCCTTACAGCAGCACTGTGGTCCAGGTACACTGGCTGGTGCTCAATGGAGATTGAAGTGTGCGTTTGAAATTTGTGTTTCTTTGTGACTTAGTTCATTCCTCTATGTACATGTCTACCATGGTCTTAGTATGCATTGTGTGTTCTGTAGGTTGTTCTATTAGGAAAATTTAATGCCCAGGGTCTAGGGAGGGACTATGAACTTCTGCTGAGGTATACAGAAGGTGAGGCTCTGCATTGCTGTGATACTGATGCTGTGTAGCGTATGCACCATGCACTGTGTGGTAAAAAAGGTGCAATAGCAGTTTAACTTACCAGTTTGTTGCACACCTGTGCTGTCATGTGTTAACATGCAGAAATGGAGTATGTGAAGGTAGTGCTTCAGAGTGGCCGGATGGTGGGTGCCGTGCTCATCGGCGACACAGATCTTGAAGTGGGCTGAACTATTATAATGTGAACATCATAACTATGTTATCATCAGTTTGTGTGTATGCTATGCTTGTGTGCCCATCCTCTGTCCCAGGAGACATTTGAGAACTTGATCCTGAACCAAATGGACCTCACTCAATTCGGTGAAGAGCTTTTGAATCCAGATATAGACATTGAGGATTATTTTGATTGATCACGTGCCTTTGTTGTGTCACGCGACTTGCTAATGGCCACTCTGTTCGCTTTCGTTCTGCTCCTACCGGCGGTAGTCTTGTGCGATGACCGCCCCAACATCCTCTTTCTGCTCACTGACGACCAGGACGTGACCGCCAAATCACTCAACTACATGCCCTACCTGGGGAAACTGCTGCGACAGGAAGGGATGGAGTTCGCCAACTACTTTGTTCCAACAGGACTCTGCTGCCCCAGTCGCTCCACCATCATACGCGGACAGTACTGCCACAACACCAAGATCTACGACAATGGCGACCTCAACAACAGCACGTACTTGAGCGGAGGCTTTCCAAAGGTAGATGCGGAGGGACTGGAGAATTCCACTGTGGCTACACTGCTATCTGCTGCAGGCTACCAGACGGCGCTGGTGGGCAAGTACCTTAACGGTTATGAGGACGCAGATGTCTCCCACGTACCACAGGGCTGGGATCTCTGGATGGGGATGACTACGCCTCCAAAGTACTTTGGTCCTCACTTTTCCGTTGACGGCAAGTTCTATGCTGTGCCGGAGATTGTCTATCAAACTGATTTCATCCGAGATTGGGCCCTTGACTTCCTTGCGGAAAGAAGAGACCCAACCAAGCCTTTCTTCCTGTACATTGCGCCATGGGCTCCACACGCACCTGCTACGCCAGCACCTCGGCATGCTAACCTATTTGATGATTACAAAGCTCCCCGAAACCCATCATTCAATCCAGATGACAAGTTGCAGAAAATGAAGCCATCATGGATAGGCCAACTACCAGCCCTTGATAGCACTCAAATTGCTCTGATTGATGAGTTTTATCGCAATCGTCTGCGAGCCTTGCAAGCAGTTGATGAAATGTTGTTAAGCATTGTCGACACACTGAAGGAGCTTGGCATTGATAACAACACGTATCTGTTTTACAGTAGTGATAATGGCCAACACCTGGGTGATTACAGGCTGCCAGCAGGTAAGAGGCAAGCTTATGATACAGATGTACTGGTCCCCTTCTTAGTTCGTGGCCCTGGCATCAAAGGAGGTGTGAATGTGACAGAAGTGGTCCAGAGTGTGGACCTCCTGCCAACCTGGTTGGAATTGGCACAGGCAAAGGGTCCACTAGATCCAAAGCAAATTGATGGAAAGTCAATTGTTCCACTTCTCAAGGGAAGCATGCCACCTTCTCCCAAGGTGAACCAGTTCAGGTCGGCAGCATTAGTGGAATATTTTGGTCTTTCTCAGGCATCGTTTTCTGGGTCCCAGTATACACACTTGCCACTGTACTGGAATCACCATTTCTACAATAATACTTTTCATGGTATTCGGGTCATCAATGGCACAGACTGGGCTGAAGGTGCTAACTGGCTCTATGTGGAATGGTGTACTACAGAACGTGAGTTCTATAACTTAACGGCAACTCCCCATGAAGTGTACAACACTGTTAACAGTACCGACCCCAAACTGATTGGCCAGTTGTCCCAACTGCTATCCCAGCTTGCAGCCTGTGCAGGTGACCAATGTCACATGACACATTTGCAATTTGATGCGAGAGCTATGACGAGTGCAAGTGAAAACCGCCTGAAATGCCACAACCCACCTGACAAACCAAGCAGCAGGACCTTAGTCCCTGGCCACGCACTGTAGTACAGTTATCATACAATTGCAAGTCATGACTAGTATGTATGTACATGCACACATGCATATGGCCGGATATATTATACAATAAAAGCTATTTTTATATTACTTAGCATGCTGTGCAGTGTATGCATATTATATACGTATATTATACTGGCATCAATGTGCATGTACAGATGGAGCTAGATATATATATATAGCAAGTTTTGATTCACATTCCAAGCAATTGCATGTGGATATGTGTATGCTGCGATCGCTCACAAATGATTTATATAATTCTATACAAGTTATAATTATAGGGCTATAAGGGTTAAGCCATTATGCATACATATAATAGATAGCTCTTCAAATTCAGAAATGTGAGGATAGCTGCAGGTATAATATTGTACAACGTCACATAATTATTATAATTATTATACTGCTTGAATTTGTGGCTTAGTATATACAGTGAGCGACGTCCGTTGCATCAGAAACTATGAACCGCACAGTTGTCGTGTAAATAATACAGAAATTGCTACTATTGTCACAAAATACTATGTTGCTATATATGATGCACTGAGGGCTCAGATACAATAAACTGTGTCAAAAGTAAACTATCTTCAGTACAAGTACAAAGTCTATGTGTGATTACAAGAGATGTTACACCGTACAATACTACCTATGCGTCATGCTGTTATTGACAAAAACCAACAGGACCAAACGTGTCAAATGGTACAGGCATAGCAGGTGGCTGCAGAGCGGAGGAGCCTTCAACACAGGTGGCATTGCCCACACACCTGGAGGGGAAGGGGTGGTAAGCAGTTTGCCATGCTCAGTGACCTACCTGTCCAATGTCACTGACAAAATGAAACACAGGTTCTGTACGTGATCACACTCTATCTGCCTTGGACTGCAATCCTCCAATCACCTATTCTAGTTCCATGCAGTCATTTGCTTGAGAACTGGCATGTTTGCAAACAACTGTTACCCATTACTAGCTTATCAATAGACTGTCAATCATTGCACTTCTGCAGAACTGACTACGTTGGCAACAAGGCTGTATGTCATACGCAAGTCATCACCACCAAATACGTTCCTCACAGCACCTGCTTGTTCATGCTTTTGAAGAGCTTTATATATATATATCTGTTCTGCATGGTTGCACAACCAGTGTCCAAACACTGTTTTCGTATCGTTTCTATTTGCTAGCAAAGCCTTTCGGACTGTCCAATTGTGCAAATAGACCCAGTAAGGCAGCCAGGCGATAGAGAGCTACCTGGTTAGGCAACCAGACAGCACAAGAGCTACCCAGTGAGGCAATGGGTGATAGAGAGCTAGCCACTCACTAAGGCGGTTGCCTTACTGAGTAGCTAGCTCTCTATCACCCGTTGCCACCAGATAATACTGTACACCAGTTACTCCAACCAAACATTCAACAGAGTTATATGAAGAACACTAAACTTACCTGAAGTTGTTGTCTGTCCTGGAGTTAGCATGGCAGTAGCTGCCACTTTCTGCCAACATGAAGCAATACCGTGACACTGTGGAGGGCTCAAACCGCCCTGTAAGTGAGGCAGAGCTCATGGACTGAATCACATCATATGGCAGGGCCACATTAGTGACCAGGAGGTCTGAAATGGTGCCCCTAAAGTTGTAGACTGAGTTGTCAGGTCGGCCACCCACTGCCAGGAGGTGGAGCTGAATGGGATGGCATCAGGTAACCTGTCTTACTCATCATTCATCATAATTGTAACAATGCTTAAATTATGCATTCAATAGCATTGAATGGGCATGCACTCTTGCACAAGAACAAACCACAACAAGGGCTGTCTGTAGGTTATCCAGTTCATTGCTTATCCACGCGCACATATTAGCTCATCATAATGTCTTTGTAGACTACTTCCAAATCGCATTAAATGATTTACCGACAGCCATGCTTGTTTAATAATTTTAAGGCTAAATCAACTGATAGTGAAACACGCACAGTCTGGGTAGAAACTTAAAACGTCAAACACTAATGTGGAAAGTGGAGTTTTCTGAGGAAGTTAACCTCAAGTCCCTTTCAATGAAGAATTTGAAGAAATACAGGGACAAAGCAAAGCTAATCAGGTGACCACAAACTCCTTGAAAGTGGGTGTGTGCTGACGGTGACATGCTAGAAGGACACAGGGTGCTCATTCTAACTAAATCAGTTCTGTTTACGTATATTGCTTATTTAGTCTCAGATGCAACTTCAGCACCCAAGTCACCTTCACTGGTATCAGTCCTTGGGTTACGTCTATTATTTGTTTGTGAAAAGAAATCTTCTTTGTACTTTGCAAAGCAAAATTTCTACTGATAATGTGATCATCAAAGTGGCACGGCAAGGTCATGTTGATGTTTTCATCGGGTTAGGCTCACATCAACAGTAACGATTTGTAACGTTGTGGTGTAACAAGCAAAACATGACTGTTATATCGTCAAAGTCACTGCTAACTTAGTATGACCTCCACCTTAAGTGAGTTGCATGCGCACAGTTGTGATGTCATTTTAAAGGTGGTCCAAATGTATGAGGGTGTGAACAAATATGAATAAACTCATGTTAATGGGAATATGACTATAATAGCTTCTATCAGAACCAACTGTCAGTGTCATCTAGTCACCTGTGTGTACATGTAGTCTCGCACGCCAGCCCCTATTTCCCTTATTGTGCAATCACGGAGAAATAGGGTCTGGTCAGACTTGACCGGTTCCTGGGTCACCATGGAATGTGCAGAATGTGTGACGTCATCAAAGCCACTTTAGAGCTTTGGATTATACAGCGAGCAGGACCCAAAGCAGCCACGGTGAATGCTCCGAACTACTCAGCATTGTAGGGAAGAAGCATTCGGTGATATTGCTGTCGATTTCGCCAGTACACAAAGTTGTCAGTTGTCATGCGTGACCGTTGGAGGAGTCAACCTGGATGGTACACGTAAGTAAGAGAGCTGCTCGTCGTCCAAAGGGTCACAATATACTGGGACGCGTCCTCAACGAGCAAATAGTCGAAGTTGTAGCTTGTTGGAGCTGCGTTCCACTACACTGTAACTCTCTAGCCGACGTGCAGCTCTGTCACTGGGCTAAAGTACCTAGTTCTATCTCGTCGCTCTTTATGGACTCACTCCAGCACGCCGAAACCCAGAATCCGGAGTACACAACTCCCTGAAGAGGTGGAAAACCTTTCTGAAGAACAGCATGCTCCCTTGTCCAAGATCAAAGGAGTTTGTTTACCGCAAACACCTTTCCTGCAATCTGATTGGTCTACTCAAATTCCAGTAGAGATACCAAGAATATGTCAAGTCTGACCAGACCCTATTCTAAGCGTGATTGTGCAATAATAGGGGCTGGCGCACGAGACTAGTGTACATGTATGTGTATGCGTCAAGTACACTAACTTGAGGCCGGAACTGTGGTTCTCTCTCCAGCCTCCTTCTGCCCACAGAGGTGCCATTGATGAACAGTTCTGCACGCCCCCTCTCACCATCCACAATGGCTGCCACAGTGCTGGGACCCATTCCTGCTACAGATACATTACTGAAGAAGAACCGGTGGAAAGTGCCATTGACAGTGCGGTATAGTAATACAATGAAGTTATCTCGGCTTGCCAAGTAAAGCCCATAATCACGATTACTACCGGAACTTTCTTTAGCCACAACATATCCATTGTTATCTAATTCCTGCTCAACTGCAGCAAAGATGGTCAAATCTTTGGTGACATCAGGGTACTCGTTGGATGGGATGAAGCGAGGTTGGGTGTTGAAGTCAAACACCATGGGCTCCCGCTGGAGGTACTGAAGCATACCTACAATGCGTGAGTCAGACTTTTCATAGAAGTTCCGGCCATACCGAGGAAATTCAAAGTTCCCACAAATAGCAGGTCCTACTAAAGCTGCATCACATTCGCTATCACTCTCACACTCTGTAGAACAGAGAAGGAAAAACATGGATGAAAACAGTTGGTGTAGAGACACAGTATCATGTGTCTTACCGATAGGGGCATTTCGGCATTCAAATTCACCCAAGACATTTGGTAGACACCTCTCAGCTGGATTGCACCTGCAGGACGATGGACACGTATATGGTGGCCGGAGTACAGGGTCAAGATACAAGACTGCTTTATGTAGTATGCATGTGACTATGCTTGTACAGGCCTGGTAGAAATGAGTGTTGCATGCCTTCTTCCACTAACCTCTCTGTTGTGGTATCACAGAGGGAGGAAGAAGCAGTCACAGGTATGGGACATCTGTCACCTTCTTTGAGATCAGGTATACATGTTCCATTCACACCACTGAGATGGTTGAACACTACCATCAACTCTACTACCTCCTCTCTGCTAAGGGCATTCTCAAAAACAGCTATCTGGATGATCCGGCCCACAAAGCGGAAATTGCCAGGGAGGGGAAGACGAGAACCCACTATGAACACTGGATCATCCGTCCCAACCTGGTGCGGAATGTAAAGATAAAACAGGAATAATAATGCTTCCACTTCTACAGTACATAGTGTAAGCAGAGCGTCTTTCTCTGCAGAGCACTAATGAAGGTCTAATCTAGGAACAAAACTGATACCAAAATGAACCTTAGATTTGTGCACCTAAGGATAAACATTAAAGTACATCTATGCACCTTGTGACTTACTCTGAATGAAAAGTCAATGTCCAGTAACGCATATCCAATGTAAAACCCATCCATGATCACTACCACATCAAACGTCCCATTGCCTGCTTCATTCACAGACACTGCCAGTGTGTGGTATGCATTGTCATTCCAACGATACTGAGAGGTGATGACGGCTATTGCTCTAGTACCGTTACTTCTGGACTGATACAGCACCTTCACTTCTGAAGAAGAAGCATTAAGGAGGATGCCGTATGTGTGTGTGACAGCATCGGAGCTGTGATAGAATATGTACCCAGGGTTGTTGGGATCTTGTCGAAAGCGGGCGATGAGTGTGGAATTGATCATCAAAGTGGGATAGCGGTTGATGGGTACAAACAGGGAGCTCTCTCCAACCAGTGTAAGGGGTTCCTTGAGCAAGGTTTCATGCTGTGGATAACCATCAGTGGGGCAGGATCGCTGACAGAAGAACCCAAAGCCACAGTCTGAGTCATCAGTGCAGTTGTATGGAGTCCCACGGACTAGCAGGAAAGTACAAAAACAGGCATTCATATACACATATGCATACTTGACAGTGTGTGCATGTACTATGTGTACATTGGTGCTACCATACAGTATAAATAAACTGAACTAATGTAACTGTATTCAACATTGAACGAGCATGGGAAACGGACCATACGGACGGTACTTCCTACTATATGGACATAACTGATTTCGACATAGGCCATAAATGCATACCAGAACTCACAGTTTTCACAGTCCCTTCCAGTGTAGCCAGGTGGACATATGCAGATGTATGTCTGAACTCCATCCACACAGGTTGCATTGGCCTGACATGGATTTTGACTGCAGTGGTCAATTTGAACTGTGCAGTTTTCTCCCGTGTAGTCTCCAATGCAGTCACACTCATAAGAATCTATTGTGTCCATGCACCTTCCACCATTGGCACAAGGTGAGAGATCAGCACACAATCCTGAAAAGACATAGATCTCACATCTAGAACCATCCCAAGCATCAGTACAGAAGCAGGTGAATGAATCAGTCCCATCAACACAGGTACCGAAGTTTTCACAAGGTTGACTTGCACATTCGTCAATGTTAAATTCACAACGGTTGCCTGAGAATCCAGGCAGACAGTCACAGGTGAACCCATTGACTATGTCCCGACAAGTCCCATTGTTGAAGCATGGATTTTGCATCATGGCACAGTGGCTAATGAGTGTGTCGCAAAGTGAGCCAGTGTAGCCTGGTTGGCAGTCACAAATAAAACCTTCATTCAATTGGTCGTCTCTGCAGTTTGCTGTGCCATTAGCATTGCAAAGATTGTCTGCACAGACATTGTATGTATCTGCACACAGTGGACCTGTATAGCCCAAGTTGCACAAACACTGGAAATTATCAATCAGGTCGATACAGTTACCATTGCCACTACAAGTTATGTTAACACAGTCGTTGATATTGTCTCCACAGTTGGCTCCAGTATAGCCTGGACTACACACACAAACGTACGTGTCTGACAGGTTCATGCATACACCATTCCCGCAGTTCACATTCAAACAGAAATCTACTTCTGTTTCACAGAGGCTCCCTGTGTAGTTTGGTGGACAGTCACAAGTGAAGCTACCCTGCGTGTTAATGCAGTTGCCAACCACACATGGATTGCTGAGGCATTCGTTGATATCAACCTCACAGAGGTTACCAGTGTAGCCACTGTCACAAATGCAGGTGAAGTTGGTGTTCTCAGCTTCGTCAATCATGCACTGACCATTCTGACATGGATTTCCATCACAATTTATGATAGTGCAGAGCATGCCAGCATATCCAGCAGGACAGGAACAAAAGAATGACCCAAATGTGTTGTTGCAAGTACCACTGTTGCAAGGATTACTTGCACTACATTCATCAATATCGTCTTGACAGAAATACCCCATCAGTCCAGGTGGGCAGACACACTCATTACGTCCATTAGTTACCTCACAGGTACCACCGTTCTGGCAAGGCAACACGGCAACACAGTCCCCTGCAAATACTTCACAATTATCGCCAATGTACTCATCTTCACAGAAGCAGACATAGTCTCGCACACCATCAAAGCATGTCCCACTGTTAAGGCATGGTGAGGGCATGCAGTCGTTTATCGGTACATCACATAAAGCTCCTTCATAGTCAACGCGTGAGCAATCACATGTGAATGTTGAATTACCATCCACACAAGAGCCATTATTCTGACACAGATGGTTGGGAAAGCAGTAGTCAATGTCTTGGTCACAGTGCCGACCTTCCCATCCTTGGTAGCACGAGCAGTTGTAGCTCCCAGGAGCCTCCATGCATTCGCCATTAACACAGGGGTTCATTGCACAGTCCATGATGTCCACATCACAGTTCATGCCTGTCCATCCTGGGTTACACACACAGCTGTAGCTTCCTTGACCTGCTGAACTGCAATTACCATTGACGCATGGCTCATCTGCAACACAGGGGTCAATAACGACAGTACAGTTCTGCCCACTGAATGGAAAAGGGCAGTCACAGCTATAACCCATGGTGTCGTTCAATGCAGTACAAATGCCTTCATTCTGGCAAGGATTTGATGTGCAGAGATTAAAGAATTCACAATTGTCTCCATAATAGTTTTCGAAGCAGGCACAAGTAAATGTGAATCCATCACTGGTGCAATCACCATTGAATGAGCAAGTGTCATTTTCGCACAGGTTTCGACGTTCAGAGCAGTTGGTACCTATGAATGGTTCCACACATTCACAGGTGTATGATGTCGTCCCATTGCATGTGCCCCGATTCTCACATGGGTTGGGATCACACAGGTTGATGTCAGTCTCACAGTCTTTTCCTGAGTACCCGTCTGGACACACACACATGTAGTCATTGATTAGGTCAATACAGTTTGCACCCTGTTGACATGGATTGGGATCACATTCGTTGATATCAATCTCACAGTCTTTTCCTGAGTACCCGTCTGGACACACACACATGTAGTCATTGATTAGGTCAATACAGTTTGCACCCTGTTGACATGGATTGGGATCACATTCGTTGATATCAATCTCACAGTTTGCTCCCTCAAACCCTTCATCACAATCACACATATAGGAGTTGACTCCATCCACACAAGAACCATTTCCACAGGTCACGTTCATGCAGTTGTCAATCACTGTACATTCCAGCATTCCTGTGTAGTCTGGATCACACATGCAGAAGTATGAGATGCTACTGAGTTGGGTGCAATTCCCATTCTGGCATGGCATCTCATCACATGGATCTCGGATGTCCACACTACAAGTGGACCCTGAAAACCCAGGTGAACAAGTGCAGTTGAAGCCACCCACTGTGTTGATGCAGGTCCCATTATTTTCACAGCGCGGCGGCATTAGATCACATTCATCAACATCGACATCACAGAGGGTGTCAGTCCAGCCTTCATTACAGATGCATACAAAATTGCCTTGTATGTTCACACAGTTTCCATTTACACATGGATCATTAGAGCACTCATTGACGTCAGCTTCACAGTTGCTGCCCATCCATCGAGGAGAGCAGTTGCAGGAAAAGCTTCCCAAAGTGTTGTTGCAGGTACCTCCATTTTGACAAGGAAAGCTATCACATTCATTAATGTCTTCATTACAGTTCATCCCAGTCCAGCCGCTGTCACATGCACAGCTATATCCTCCAGCAGTGTTGGCACAATCTCCATTCACACATGGGTCATTGGTTGTGCATTCATCGACATCAACTTCACAGTCCTTTCCTGTCCATTCTTCTGGACACAAGCACATGTAATCACCAACTGTGTTGTTACATGTCCCTCCATTTTCACATGGATTCTGTTGGCACTCATCAACATCTACATCACAGTTCATCCCAGTCCACTGAACAGTACATGAACAATTGTACCCGCCAATGGCATTGTTGCAGGTTCCTCCATTCTGACATGGGCCAGGCTCTGGAATACACTCATTTACATCTACATCACAGTTCATCCCAGTCCAGCCACTGTTGCAAGTGCAGTTGTATCCTCCAACTGTGTTTGTACAGTTTCCATTCACACATGGGTCAGCAGTTGTGCATTCATCCACATCATCTTCACAGTTATTCCCCGTCCATTCCTCCAGGCACAAGCAAACATAACCCCCACCAATGTTGTTGCATGTACCTCCATTTTCACATGGATTAAGTTGGCACTCGTCAATATCACCATCACAGTTCATCCCAGTCCAGCCATTGTCACATGCACAGCTATATCCTCCAGCAGTGTTGGTACAGTTTCCATTCACACATGGGTCAGCAGTTATGCATTCATCCACATCATCTTCACAGTCCTTTCCTGTCCATTCTTCTGGACACAAGCACATGTAATCACCAACTGTGTTGTTACATGTCCCTCCATTTTCACATGGATTCTGTTGGCACTCATCAACATCTACATCACAGTTCATCCCAGTCCACTGAACAGTACATGAACAATTGTAGCTGCCAATTGTGTTGGTGCAGGTCCCTCCATTCTGACATGGTCCAGGCTCTGGAATGCACTCATTGATGTCTATATCACAGTTCATCCCAGTCCAGCCACTGTTACAAGTGCAGTTGTATCCTCCAATAGTGTTGGTACAGTCTCCATTCACACATGGGTCATCAGTTGTGCATTCATCCACATCATCTTCACAGTCCTTCCCTGTCCATTCTTCCAGGCACAAGCAAACATAATCCCCGTTTGTGTTGTTGCATGTGCCTTCATTTTGACAAGGATCATTGAGGCATTCATCAACGTCTGATTCACAGTCCTTCCCAGTCCACTGATCTGGGCACATGCAGTTGTAGTCTCCAGCTGTATTTTCACAGCTGCCACCATTCTCACAGGGATTACTGAGACATTCGTCGACATCTACAGTGCAGTTCTTCCCCATCCAGGTGTCTGGGCATGTACACACATAGTCTCCAAAGGTGTTGCTACAGTTTCCTCCATTCTGACATGGTGCAAAGGCAACACATTCATCACGGTCTTCCTCACAGTTGACACCCATGAAGTTGGTGGGACACACACACATATATGTGTTCTGCATGTTAATGCATTGGCCTCCATTTTGACAAGGCTCCGGTGCACACTCATCAATGTCATCAGCACAGGTAAGCCCTGTCCACCCAGGAGCACAGGCACAAGAGAAGGTAAGTTGGTTATTGATGGTAATTTCACTGCATGTTCCATTATTCTGACAAATGGTGGGGTTACAAACCTCTGTAGAAACAAAAGACATGATAAGGAAGATAATGCATTTTTCTGTGCATTAATTTACTGTACAAATCAAGTTGAAATCATCCTATGTATTCTACATGCTACTTCTAAGGACTGTAGACAAATACAATACGAGGACAAAGTGAAGCCGAGGCTGACTAATTGTATTTTTCCAGAAGTCTGAGGAAGTGAGTTATAACTAATTTGTACCCCTTGCTATGGCAGTAGGATGAACTGCGTATTCAGTCGGTGGGACAGCCGTTAGAGCACGTATGCTCAAGTTCCCTGACCAAAAGCATATCGATTGCTTAGACAGGTTTAACAGCTAGTCTCATCCCCAGACCCTACTGTCGGTGAGAGGAAGGGTCTGGCGACTATAAACAGGATGTTTTGACATAATGGGATGTAATCACGGTTGATGACAATTAGTGGCGAGTATAATTGCACAGGGTGCAGATTCCACACCATGGCCATGCTGCATTCTGGCTCAGGAAGTCACAGTGAAGGTTGCAGAGGTAGGGATGATGCGCTCGCCTACAATATTCAAAACAGCAGGCAGTTCAAGTTTGAAAATGGCTTTCTGCCACCCGTCCATCGGAAGACTGACCAAGATGTCACTGCATGGTACAGACTGTCCTTCAGCTTTAACCACCCTTACAGCTGATCTGAATACTGCTTCCCTCAACATTTTGACTCTGAGTCTCCCTGTGTGAGCACTTGACATCAAACAAGGTTTCAAGCGACTAATTGTACAATATGCAAACTAGAAATTTGACTGGTGCTGCTAACATTCCGGCAGCATTATATACAAGAATGGAGAACCTGTCTATTATTACCAGACCCTACCTCCACACAGGTGCTCTGGAAGGGTCTGAGGACAAGACTATTAAACAGCAGCGCAGGGGCCATCTTCAGGGAGCAGAGCCAAGGAATTTCCAGTAGTTAATCACAATGACACTTACATAGTTATTGAATTTCCCTTGGGTTGGCTAGCTATGTTGTGTTTCCACAGCGCGATCTAGTCTCAAAAGAACTCCTACTAACCCGGTCCCTACAGCCAGCTTATCTCACTGAAAGTGTGATTATGGAGCCATGGCAACATGAGCCATAACATACATAGACCTGTTTGTGTGTGATACGATGCATACACAGCATGAGGCCTGAAGGCACAAAGTACACTCAGACCTCATACTGTGTATCACACACAAAGCGGTCTGTAACTATTACATACATAGGCGTTCAACACCCACAGCTGTTTGATTTGGTAAAACAATGAGCACAGTGCATGCACTTCATTACAGAGGTGCTCATTCCCCTTTCATTAAACAGCAAATAGGTAAAGCAGTTCTACTACTGTCTTTACACCTCTGATGAGTATTTAATAGTGTGCAAAGCATGCATGCATGCACTCACGTGGTGGTGGCAAGATCCGGACTTCTGCATCAGATACCTGGCTTTCAACTGGTTCAGGGTTTCCAAAGTCAAGAATTGCTAGTGTGACACTGAAGATGTACACACCCTCTGGTAGAGGAGTTGCTGCACTTACTACGACCTGGTCAACAGAGGTACCTCGAGCAGTTTGAAAGTCAACATTGTCTGTTCCAGTCCCAGTCACAGCAGCTAAAAAATCAATCACTGTTCCGAGATCCAGTGTAACAGGAATTATTCCAATGGTAAACAGGTAGGTTCCACCTGCTACCATGTTAGTTGATTCATTAACGAACAAAACAGCTTCATACTTTGTAGCATTCACAGTGTAGCCTTCTGAGTTGACCTCACTTGCTATGTAGTGCAGAGTGGAAAAGAATAGGATCCATTGATCATACAAACATATGCAAGCATTGACATGAGACAGGTATTGAAGTATGCTAGGACATGCACACAACAAAGACTGTGCTGCAGGCAACCTGTTCTACATGACATGTCACAAATTACTTCATTTTTTGCACAGGCATGCCATGTGGTGTATCCACGGGGAATGGAGAGTGCCAAGTTGCAAGCTTCTAGGATCGTCTTGTGGAATGGCCACCTGGTACCCATGGGGAGAGAAGCTACACCCACTTCCATGCCATGCAGTTCATTTGAATTATGTACGTATGTACCCTCACTCAAACACTCTCTGTACATGTCTTCTGTGGATAGCGTCCCAGAGGAGTTCATTTGAATTATGTATGTATCCCTTGCTCACACAGTCTACCTTCTGCGGAGCTACATATATGGGAACTCATTAGATTGGGCAAACACTCTATAACAAGCTGCACTTCCATTCATTCCTGTGTTGGCTTACTGTGGAGTTCAGCGGAAAATCTGAGCAACTTGTGACATGTACCAGCTATTGCAGTAGCAGCTATTATGGTTGTTCACTGCAATCTGGTGCACACAGTATACAAAGTGCTGACAACCATGAGTCTCACTAGGCCGGTGTTGGCAATACTGCCAGCTCAAGTATGTGCAATTAAACAATAATTTAGTCTTCGGTGGGTAGAGGGGATGCACCCCTATCCGTCGCCTTGGCCCAGTTCGCAGCAACATTAGTATTATTTCAAAGATATCCAAGAGTCAAGGCCTTCAACTGGCAACACACAGAAGTCATCACTACACATGTTGGACATGGCATAATGTAAACAACGTGGCTACCACGTGGCCAATGTTTTCCTTTGTATTTTTGCCTGTTTCTCCTACGGGGTCAGCTGAATCAGAGAAAGGCAAGTACTGAGTGGAAGACCAAGAATCCCTCTGTAACTCTGTGCATGACTTGTGCCAACAATGATTTGCTACAACAAGAAATACCACATCAAACGGAGCTGGTAAAATAGTGGAAAATGCTCATACAGAGATTTTTGGAAAAGCTCAGACAGAAAAGGATGGCATCGTTCAATGCACAATCACAGTTTATCTAATTTTTTATGTGTACCATATCTGCTCTAAAAATTTGTCATTCTAATTTTCGTCATGGGGAATAAATCTGCTCAAGTGTACTCTAATTGTGATGAATTTCCTGTCTCTAATTTCTGCCATTAACCTCTAATATTCGTCATGAACAGGAAGCATTCTAAATATTCGTTGGAAATGCCTGCAATATGGCTGCGACGGCCAAGGAACAAAGCCTAGGAACAAAGCCAACAACGCTCACTGTTGTCTTTGTCCATTCTGGCATTGTTCTGTTTGTCTATAAGCCTTCTTGATGCTGTGTACGCCGTTCATTTTCCTTTTAGTGTGACGATGAAGTTCAGAGATTGGGAATCATCTCCAGATCCTTCTCATCCAAATGGAAGCTCTGTAGAGTTTGCTGTGGAGATGCCAGGCCCAGACTGGGAAGACAACCCTTCGACTAGTGTCTTGAATTTAGCTACTATTCCTACTCCTGTTACGGTTCGTTCAAATTAGACCATCAATGCATTCAAAATGGTGACTCTAAAAGTAGTTCCGCAGCCCTGAATGTGCTTCCACTTTTTCAGTGAATGTTAGCTCACACAGAATTCCCGCCCACCTTGCGGACGACATTATCACCTCCTGTCGGTTACCTTGCCAGTGATAGTATTGTCATGCTCCAAGAAGAAGGATATGCACGAAATTTCACGCGGGAGGTGTCCAAGCACAGCACTGCTCTCAGAATCGCTGTAAACCGCTACAGCATAACTGTCCTCCTCATTGGCAGGTTCTTGCCGACAGTCAAATTCGTCCCCGACTGCTCTATGCCAGATGTCCTTATACATGTGGTAGCCTCACACTGCTGTTCACATGGTCAACGTGAAGGTAGCCATTTCAGCGAGAAACGCCCCTACTGAAAAGCGCTCTAATATTTCGTCTTCACTCTAATGTTTTGTCCGAAAACTCTAAAATATTCGTCACCTTCGACGGTCTTCTCCATTCCAGCCTTAATTACCTCAAAAGACAAATCTTTTGCACTGCATGCACTAGGGATGAAAAATTATTAGAGCGGATACAGTAATAAGTTGTTACAACAGTCTGATTTAAAGTTATAGAAAGAAAACTACAACTACTTGTTGGCATGGAAAGATCCAGGCCCAAGAACTCTAGGTAGGAATACTGCATAGCATTATTACACATAGAAATGCTAGAACATTCTCTTGACTATGCATTTCAATCTTAGTCATATCAAAAAGCCTTGCCAACCATCTCCGCACAGCAATTTCATGAAGGCACTGGCTGATAGCCTATGAACACATGATATTCTCATGATTTTTGTTGAAAATGGCTGATAGCATTGCAATATACCATGCTTTTAATGGTTTGACAAGGACGCTTTGATCAATACCATAATTATGATTATCGTGAATTTCATCCTCAGGTATGCACCTAGCAGCAATTTACCATTTAAGGCGACATCGTTAGCAAGGACTACGGTTACTAGTAAAGCTACTTCTGGTGTTCCAGCTTGAAACGGTTAGTACAGGGAATTCTCTAACCTTTCCATGTGGGATTAAGCTTCACAATGTTTCTTCGCCGAGTTACAAGACCCTACATTTTCCACACTCTGAACTAATCACAATTTTCTGGGCATAGCTCTAGAAAGGAAAGCATAATCACACATGGAAAAGCTAGATGGTAAGATTACCAATAGAATAGTGCCTTTCTTTGCTGCCAGTGGTGTGCTATCTAAGACTGGTTGGGCATTTAGAGCTATTGGTGTCGATTCATCTCAATTGTCCAAGCCAGTATTTGCAGCAGTCATATATAGAAATGAAGAGTGGTTCATTCTCTCTCATTTGGTCCATGTTTCAATCTGATCCAGCTAATGCTGTAGAAGATAGAACTGAGAATATGAAGGTCAAAATTGGCCACAGCAACAGCCCACACTGTTTACACTGGACATGTCCCACATGGGGGGCATGAGTGGGATTGAAACCATTCAGGCACATCCATAGCAAGCACACAGAAATATCACCTTTGGCTAGATTGAGAGTGACATGGGCAAATTGTGCGGTCTGGAGTGCCATTAGAAGGCCTTCACTGTGAAGTTGACACTTTAATTGTTCTACCATTGTAGTGACTTAGTAGTTGTTAGTCAATGCTTATAATTATGGTTGTGTTTCTGTAGTGCAATGTAATAGTACATAATATTATTTTTACGTATCTTGTACTATTAGTATTATCTGCATGATGGTCATGTGATTGTACCTGAGTTGTACATTGCTTTTGTTCTTTTGCTCATTGTTGTTGAACTCTGTCTGGAGTGACAAGTGCGTTGCATGAAGTAGCGGGGCATTATATTTGGAGATGAAGTATAGTACAGACGTGGGAGATGACTACACCCGGACTGATTGGTGAGTTTCATGGAGAGCTGGAGGCATGGATGTTTCACACGGAACACCTGGAGTGCTACTTCATGGCCAACAATGTAGCCAATGCAGGGAAACAATGCATGATCTTCCTGGGTTGCTGTGGCACCTCTACATACAGCCATATTCAGAGTTTGGTCACCCCCAGCAATCCCACAGCCGTCTCTTATGCCGCCTTGGAAGTGAAATTTATTGCTTAGTTTACCCCAAGATGTTCCAAGATAGTTTTGCAATTCTAGTTCAACTCACATTCACAGCAGCCTGGTGAGCCATGCAATTGCAGCTTATGTGTCTGAGTTGACAACATTTTCTTAATTTTGTGAGTACCGTAAATATTCTAAAATCGAAAATCTGAAGTTTGCAAACTTCCAGCGATCTTGACTTGACCCGCTCTAAAAATTCAATTTATTGGCTGTCTCTAAAGTTCAGGAAAGCCTCTAATTTTAGCAAGGCTAAGGTTATATCGCTGTTAATTTCGCCTCCATGCTTGATGAACACGAACGCTTCTTCAATACTGGGGTTCCACACCTCCTTGTTGATATGATATCCGCAAATAACGCATGATACTGTGACAAAGATGTGCCAGCAGTGGCCATTTTCTGTACAGAATCTTCCTAAAAATGGCGTCAGAGAACGCTCCAATTTCGCAAGAAGGCTCTAATTTTTGCAAGAAGACAGCAAAGAAGATAACATTGCCTCCTAAATTCAATAGGTTAGATTTGAAATGCAGATAAAGTTCACAAATTTTTAGAATATTTACGGTATGGTGCATCCTTGGATGACATGTTGTGTGACAGCCTTTGTGACCAGGTAGAATATCGGGTTCAGCAGTGCCTCCTTACTGAAGGGGATCTTACATTTGACAAAGAACTGAAGATCGCCCAAGCCATGGAACTGACAGAACAAGATTCCAGGGATCTCCAGCAAGCCAGTGTACACCACAACTTCAGTTCATAGGTTAGCCCATGTGGTCGCAACACTGGGAGGCAATCCCAGTGGTTGGGAAGTTGACAGTTAAGGTGTGATACCAGGGCCAAGAGGAGGAACTCCTTCTCATTGTTGTTGCCTGAGATGGATCCATTCTGTTGGGGAGACACTGGCTGGCTAAGTTGAAGCTGGAGTGGAAACACATTTCAATGTGCCAGCCCAGGAAAGCCTGCAGGATGTCTTGGAACAACATGGTGCAGTGTTCAAGCCAGAGTTGGGCAGGATCATGTGAGTCAAGGTAAAGCTCCACATCAACCCTGAGGCCCAACCACACTTCTACAAACCCCGATTGGTACCATATGCCCTTCACCAGAAGGTGAAGCAGGAGCTTAACAGATTAGAGGAAGCTGGCATCAATCTACCCACACAGTACTCCAACTGGGCAGCTCCTATTGTTTTGGTAGTGAAGGCCAATGGTTCTGTGAGGATTTGCAAGGACTATAAGCTGACAGCCAACACAGCAATGAAGACAGAGACCTACCCTTTACTCAGATCATTATGGTGTGGCAGTTAGACACTGACCAATGAGGGAGGAGATGTAGTGACTGAGAAGCTGTTAGTCAATGCTGTTCATCATTATCATGGCTGTGTTTCTGTAGTGCAGTATATTAGATTGTACCCTACAGTAGCGATTAAAATACTTAGCCAGACAACACGCATGTGAATCTAGAGTAAAATAGTACTCGTGTGAGTGAAAATCTCACTCGGATGAGTAAAAATGGCTGACATGTTAACCATAGGCACTAATGAAGACTACTCTTGAGCAAAAATCATACGTTGGGAGCGATCTTAGAGAGCGATGGGCCGTTTAACAGAAGAAAGAAGGCATGTTTACCCTTAATCCGGGTATTTATGGCAGTGAAGTGTTAGTTCGTGGATGAAAGGTATTATCATGCATCACCAGGATTCTCCCTGCAGACAGAAGAAACAGAAATTGGGAACCGGCCACAAGGGGTCTTACTCATGAGGAGGCAAGAGCAGAAGAATAAAGTGAGGAATCGTATAGAAGACATTTTAGCTATAGCATTATTAGGCCTATGCCATGCACGTTGCGTAAGAGGAATTATATGGGGATGCGAGCTAACCTGCTCTGCCGTCTTCCATTTTGTTGGCTCCTAAGAGGGTCCCAGTCTAGCAGACCAGCCACTGCGCAGAGGTATCACTTGGCATCACAACAACTTCTGCTCTGACCGCGATCTCTGCAAGCTGTCCAAAAACCTGCATCACGTTCACATAGTTTGTCATCCCAGCGTGACTGCATCCTTCAATCCTACCACTTCACTACCAATTCAATCGGTATACAAAGCAACTTCTTCTCTTTGGACACAATTTCGCAGGTTAGACATAAAGACGATTTCGCACGTTTGAATGAAAATAAAGTTAATGCTTAAAATGTGTTAACTTCCAAGTACATTCCTCACTCGTACGAGTTTATTTCTTACTCGTACGAGTGAATTCCATGCTTGCACAGTATCTGCGAGCTGTATGCAATTTTATAGTTAGCTATTTTTAATCGGTACAGTAAGTTGTACAGTGCCTTTGTTATTTTGCTCATTGTTGTTGAACCCTGTCCAGAGTGACAAGTGCATTGCATGAGCAGCTGTTCCAAGATGTAGCACATTGTTACACCACTATCCATCATCACCTCACCTAGCAAGGCGTATTCACCTCAGTCTCAGTCAGAATAGGATGAAGTTTACTGTACACCATTATATTGAAACTATTGTACCCAATCACAATATTCATATGAATGGGAATCATGCCCCACCCAGATTCGGGTTAGGGAGTTCCATGTGAAGGGTGTTCACTTGACAGTTAATGACTGTCATCATATGTAAGGAACAGGTAGCTGTTCATTCAATATTGTCAAGAGTTCATAGGAGGTACAAGTGTGCAACAGCGTATGCCTACAGTGAATGCCACTGTTCTAAATATGTCATAGTAGCACATTGCATATAAGCATGGCAACAATTAAATTCTTACATTATGCATGAACATTATTGCTGGGACCAGGCACATGTATGAGCATAGACAGACGTGTGTATAAGGGACCATTATGGAGACACTGTTTTAAAGCTAGAAGAAACCTGCAACGATCTTTCTGACATCAGTGCTCCTGATGTTTTCTTGCAGTCCTAAAAGGTCTCCATTCACACAACACAATTGATAGAGGTTGTAATCTGACATCACAGCAGAAATCCTTCTTGACACCTCTTCCACAAGGTAGGTTTCCGCTGATCAGCCCACTTTATCACCTATTGTCTGCTTTGTTAACCTCTTACAACATATGGTGCACAGAGTCCATAAGCAGAATGACTACAACATTCACATGACTACCTGGCATAAGAATATTGTTAGCTATTACCATGGCTATGTGTGATGCGTTTCCTAATTCAGGTTAGAAAAATATATGCATGAGATTAGCGCTTGTAGGCTCTATTCTCTTATGTACCCTAGCTATCGTTGTATACAGTAGTCCAAGAATTATGCTGAATACAAAATATACCAATGAAATACAGAACAAACTTTGGAGAGTTTATTTTTAACCATACACAGTAGTGAAGGGAAAGCTAGAACCGGTAGCCAAACACTGTTCTTACATACCACTCCAGCTACCTAGAACACTAGATCAATCAGCTTACCTTGACGATCCCTACACTCCCGTGTGTCTGAATCTGCAATTCTTCCACTGCCACAGTTGAGCACACAAACACCACTTTGCAAATAAGTCCCAAAGACACAAATCTCTACCAAACCAAGGAAGCAAGAACAATCCATATAGATAATTATATTCACATGAAAACAATTATGCAGTTGTAACATGATAATTTTATCATTTTAGTGAAACATGGGTGCATCAGGAAGTGGATCCATTACTGCGGTGATTAAAAGTGCTGAGCCATGTAGTCATGCATCTTAATTTACACACACTTGTTACTCGTGTGTATAAATACGGCATGTGTAAATCGCTGGAATTCACAGCAAAAGCGCATCTCAAAAGCCTTCCTATGATATGTAGGTAGAAGATCAAACCAAATCTAAGCACCACATGATGATGGCTTGAAATGTCTCTCCACTGCATGGACTACTGTAGTACATACATGCACAGAAGGACAAGCTACTATGCCAAGACTTCCAAGATGACAGTTGCAGTGGTCAGCCAGGTGAAATTGCACCTTTGATTCATTGCTAAACCAAATCCCTTCTCCTTTTATTTGTGTTCTTCTTCATCTGAATAGTTAGCCATAGCGTGGAAACACCGCAAGTGAAGCTTTGCATGTTTTTCCCCACTTACCATGATGTTCAAAAGATTTTCAATGATTTGCTTCACCTTCACATGCTGTTTCGCCGAGCCTTATTCAATTGTTTCACACCTGCATTCACTCCACCATTTGTAGCTATCAGTGTTAAACTCATTCAGGTACACGCACGAATACTACCACATATAGAAGACCAAGATTTAACATGTACATATGTGCGTTTTCTTACACGACATGTATTTAGATGCTCACATGCTACCTGCATGCCAGATGCAATTTTGTGGCTCAGTACTTTTAATAACTACTGAACATCCACTATCACCATTATAACACACTCAGTCAAGTTTGAATTCTCTTTGCAGTATGTTACAAAGGCAATAGTGATCACTATCATAACATGGAAAATCAACTCCTGCTCATGGAATGCAACATTAGATGCATGTAACTGACAGAGTAAAGATTTTACTATAACACATACGTACCAGGTAGTCTGTGCAAACTGTACTACAAAGTCTTCATGAAGAGTAGCAGTGGCAAACAAATTTAAAAATCGTGGTAGTACATAATTCTTGATGAGCTTTCATTAAAACGGACTATAATTATACATGCATACACAACCTGTGCCTTGTGCAGCTGCAACAAAGTTCAGACATGAATGAGGACTCACAGGGCATGCATCAGCACAGACACATCACAAATGAAGGACACCTGGGAATGCATTGCATAGTACAGTACATGCATACATATACCAAGTGCCACCCAAGGTTGTTATGACATACATTTGACTCACCTGGGCATACACTGGAAGAAGGCAGGCAGATCAAAGTGCTGCTTGGTTGGCTATTTTGATGATAATCAATCACTTGTGTGTTAACATCAAACGCCCCACCCCAGGCATACAGGAAGTATACACACTGATCCAGTGACACATCATTAGGGTCATTTGTCACTCTCTCTCTTCTAAAGGTTATGGTAGTATTTCCAGATTGTAAAACTGCTGAAGAAGTTGTTATGTCCTGTGAGGCATCGGCTGGTGGGGCGCCTATGCGACTACTTGCATACCTAAAGGGCAGGTACGGTGTTACTGTAACTGGGTGTAATACTGTATGCTCAGCTAGCACTGCACTAGGGTTACAGTAGGCAGCACATTTCACAACCATCACTGTCCAAAACTCACCCATCATACACAAAAGAGCCTTGAGAATTGGCTGCACCAACAACCACATCTGACATAGGCTACAGGTAGAGGGAGGAGTTTAGGTAGTAGCAGTGGCTCACGTGTCGAAATCAATCCTGCATACTTTTCAGTACACTGGTTGATTAAGGTGTCATCATCATCATCATCATCATCATCATTTTATTTTACTACAGGAGGTGCTGCATCTGCGTAGCCGCAGGTTTTCATGCAGGTCCTGATTTACCTTAATACAAGGACAAAACATGAGGGGAGGGAGGGACATAAAATATGACTGGGACAGAGGATAATAGGATGCAATTATTGTCAAGGAAAATAATGAGGTGGACAGAAATCATGCATTGTCAATCAATCAATATTCAGTCTGTTTTGTTGCCGAGATGGATGCATGTGAACGCTGCATGAGTAGAGCCTTATAAAAGGTAGGATCTGAGCTCATGGACTTTACTTCATTTGGAAGGTCATTGTATAACTTGGCTCCAAAGTACTCAAATGAAGATTTATACCAATTAGTACGTGGTGCTTTTAAATGCAGATCTTTCACCCCGCGGGTGGAAGGATGGGAGGTAAGGATGGATTCTCTTGTCACAAATTTGCTACAGAGATAGTTGGGGGCACGTCTGCTTAGACACCTGCGGACTTGCAGTATCATACTGATATCCCTTCTGCATGAGAGAGGGGGCAGGCTCAGCTGACTGCGAATCTCCTCAGTGCTGCTTCTGGGGGGCTTGTTCAGGATTATGCGTAGAGCATAGTTCTGCACGTGTTCCACTCTCTTGGTGAGGGTTGCCCCACAGTTGTGCCAGACCACTGAACAGTACTCAAGGTGGGGGAGGACAAAAGAAAGGTAGAGTGTTCTTCTGATCTGGCTTGGGAGATAGTAACTGGCTCTTCTGATGGCTGCAAGTTTCCTTAGGCAAGTTTTCCGCATGTTGTCAACATGGTCATGCTAACGCAAATGTTTGTCGACTGTGACTTCTAGGTACTTAACAGTCTTCTGCTTCTGTAGTACTGATCTCCCAATCTTCACTTCTACCTGGTCTTCCTGGTGCTTTTTTGGTGGCTGCACCATCAGCAGTGTCTTCTCCACATTTTTCTTTAGTCCATTGCGCTCAAGCCATTCACAAATACACTCTAGGTCTTCTTCAAGCAGCTTACCTACTGTGGTAGGGTCCGGGTTGCTAACATAGATTGAAGTGTCATCAGCATAAAGGCTGATTGAACAGTGCTGGACAACAGCTGGTAGATCATTAACAAAGATAAGGAAGAGAAGAGACCCCAGGATGGATCCTTGTGGTACACCGGTCGTGACATGTCTCCATTCTGAACAGGCACTGTGGGTGAGGATCCTTTCTCTCCGACCAGTTAGATAGCTGGTGAACCAGATAAGAGCAGCATCACATACTCCAATGGCTTCCAGCTTCCTGAGGAGGAGAGAGTGGCAAATAGAGTCAAAAGCCTTTGACAGATCTATCATGATCTATCATGACTGTATCTACGACTTTGCCTTTGTCAAGGGCAGTCTTCCAGTCATCGGTACACTTCAGCAGAACATCCTGGGTACAATGTTTTGACGGAAGCCAGACTGTGCATCACTCAAGAGCTTACTGGACTCCAGGTAGTCAGTTAGCTGGCCAGCAACCACGGATTCTAGCACCTTGGCCAGCACTGGTAGGACAGAAATTGGTCTGAGGCTGTTGAAGTCCCTCTTTCCTCCCGGTTTGGGCACAGGAGTGATATTTGCCTCCTTCCATTCCAATGGAAATTGGCCGGTGGTGAGGCTTGCATTGAATAGAGAGGTGATACTTTGGGCAATGGACGGAGCTACCATGCTCAAGAGTCTGGCTGAGATTCTGTCAGGACCTGTTGCCTTCCCTGCATCCAAATTGGATAGTTTCTTCAGAACCTCAGTTTCTGAGACCTCAGATAAGCGGAAGATTGAAGAGCAGGAGGCTGGGGAAATAGAATGAGTAGTACTTGTAGTATTAGCAGGGGGGATGCTGAAATGATCTATGAGACTGTTAGCTATAGTGGACTCATCTGGTGTGGTTCTTTCACTGGTGATGTAGTGACTAAGGGGGGCACTAGCTCTTGTGCGTCCCAATGCGGCATTCAGTTTAGACCAGGCAAGTTTGGGTTGTTTCCTCATCTCTTCAGAGATGGTGATGAAGTGAGATGCTTTGGCTTGTCTGATTTGTCAGTTGACCTCCTTTCTGAGTGTCTTGTATCTATCCCAGGTGGCCTGGGATCTGGACTTCAGGTACTGGCGGTAGTAGTAGTTCCTTGACCTCATCAAGGAATGAATGTTTGCAGTGAGCCAGTCAGATCTGTTCTTCTTAATTCTGACTTTAACCAAGGGGGCATGCCCGTCAATAACACTCAAGAAAAGGGTCTCACATCTCTTGAAGCTCCTTATGTAGGACACGGTTGGGATAAATGGCAGCTTATCACAACATTCTCCATATATCATCTGGTGGTCGCTCCCTGTGACAGAAGCAGTCCCTACAGATGAGAAGATGTCAGGGTTGGTGGTAAATAGGAGATCAATGAGGGATGCTGACTGATTGGTGACCCGTGTGGGGGTAGAAATCAACTGTCTCATGTTCAACTCCTCAGTGCTTGTGAGTAACTCCCTTGTTGCAACTGAAGGCTGAAGTTTGAGCATGTCGCAATTGAAGTCACCCATCAGGACCACTTCTTTCTGTTCCCATGCAACTCGGTTCAGCATGTCTGCAATGTTGTCAAGTACCTTCTGGTCGGCACCAGGAGGGCGATAAATGGTGCCAAACAGAATGGTCTTTTTCTGTAGGTGCAGCTCCAACCAGATTGCTTCTACATCCTCAGCCTCCAGGTCGCCCCTTCTCTGACCCCTAAGTTTTGCTGGTGTATAAACCAGGATACCACCACCTCTCCTACCCCTGTCACGTCGATGGAGAACATAGGATGGAACACTAACTTCACATGTGGGAATTGAGTGGTCAAGCCAGGTCTCACTTACCCCTAATACAACAGGTCCGTTGGCACCAGTAAGGACTGAGCGCAGCTCATCCATCTTGTTCATCAGACTTTGGGCGTTTAGATGACATAGGATGGTTTGGTTGGTGGAGTCTTCAAGGGGAGAATATACTTTGTCACGATCATTTACTCCATTCATATCAGCATCTCTATCATTTGTGTTTCGTTCAACCATGAGGGACGCAGGGTTGGTAGGGACAGGGTTGGGGAATGGGAGTTCGAGGAATGTACATTTGATACAGAACCAGCTGTCATCGCAGGCCGCCAGTTTGGAATAGGTGTCATCTGACTCTTGAGCGCATGTGGTGTGGCCCCATAGGCCGCAGCTGTCACACTGAATGCCCTTCTGACATCGCCTCACTGGTTTTCACACCTCACACATAGATACTTGTACTTGGGACCAGGATTTAGCTCTACATCACCCGACAAAAGCAAGTAGAGGAGAATGGTGCCTCAACACCTTGGAAGGTGTTTCCTCACCCATCTCCCATGACTTTCGCGCCTTCGGATGTCTGGCATCAGGAGTCCTCTTCGGGCGGAGATAATCCAGCTCTCTGCGGGAGAGGGCCAATAATGAGGAGCGAATCTGATCGTCATCACGTCAGCATGTCTTCTGTCAGCTCTAGGGAATGACCTGAGACCGTCGAGTCTGAGGAATAGGATGAGGCAGATCGCCAGGATCGGGAGCACTTTCAACCTTGTCGCCATTTTTGTCTCACCATGTCTGAAATACATATCTGAAGTTTAGAGTCAATCACTTCTTCCCTGAGTGAGTTATAGAAGACAGGATAGTAGCTAAAAAGTGTTGCACTAGAGGTGTTAGGCAATTAATTGAAGAGACAAATGCTTATTAGTAACACAAAATCGGCATTTCCAACACTTTTTGGCTATATTCTGTAATCCACAATCAAATTATAAGCTGTTCAAGTATGTCAGCCCATCTCCAATGCTAGCTGTGCCATTTGAAATGTCCTCCAGGTTGCTGTCAGAGATAAACACCCTTCTAGCAATCTACTCGTAAATCGACTGTTGCAGACTCTCAAGCTAAGCCATTTCAATCTAGAAACAGCTACAACAACTGCACTCTATTGACGGCAAAGCCCAAACTATTGCCAAGAGCTCAGCGTGCGATGACCAGTTAGCTGGTCTGGTTTCAGTTTACATAGTTGCCGCACTTCACCAATCTCTTGAGGAGAATCCTCTTGCTTCGATTCCTGGTTGAGACATCGCTCCCTTGGATACTTGAGCCTTCACAACGGCGCCACTGAGCTCCTAAAGAACTCAACAACTATCTGCAGACAGTGGTCTGAATCATGGCCGTCTTGGATCTGAAGCTTTTAAGTTAAGGTGTGAAAATCAGTCAATTATCAGTCCGCTTCTGACTGAAAGACTAAAATTGGTAGTTCTTTTTGCAGTGAAAGCGATTTAAGCACCAAAGAAGCCTTCTGGTGATTTCTTGGAAGCAGCACTGTATATGTAATTAAGGTTTTTCGCTGTGATCAAATTACTGCACTCTCAGTGCTACAGCATTGTATAGACCAAGATGTTGCTTGGCTATCTAGTCAGCAACAACACAAACACATCAAATGTGGTTGGTTCCATCGCAATGTACAGGGCCGGCAGAACCGGTCTGGCTGCTCCGATTTTGGACCAATATTTCCAACTCCATCAAAAGTATTTTTCACTAAAACATAAATAAGAGTACTTACAGAAACGTTGTGACCTGGCAAGTCTTCATTCTTCGAGCGCAAGGTCGCACAAAGTGGTAAAACACCATTTTATTACCGCTAAGGGTACTATGTAACCCGTAAAGGCGGAACGAATGAGCTCACCAGGAAGGTTAGTCTTGTACACCGGCCCACATGTGCCATGTGGGAGCGCATGGTTCTGGTTACAAGACTATCCTTCCTGTTGATCTTTTGAATTGAGACAATGGCGCTTTCAAAGTCGTTGGCTATGAGCTTACCGGATCTCCCTCCTCAGCCAATGCATCCTCCCTCAAAGTTCATCTTCCCCAAACGTGAGTTTGATAAGAAGCAGATAGTGAAGAGTGCATGCCAGGCGTCCTGGTTTTCCACGTGGCCCTGGTTGCATTACCAGGCCAATAACCCAAAGGACATCGTATTTTTCCATGTGTGTGTATCTGCACTAAAGTCCAAAAGGATATGGATCGAAGCAAAGGCGTTCATGCTATTACAAATAATGGATTTAGGAATTGGAAGGATGCCACCATCAGCTTCAAAAACCATGAAGCATCTGCAAGCCATAAAGAAGCATTGCAAGTGGTCATGGTGATACCAGCTACATGCTCAGATGTGGGTGAAATGTTCTCCAGGAAGCATGCCCAAGAGAAAAGCAAGAATCGTCAGTGCCTACTCCGGATATTGTCAAACATTTGCTTTTTATCTAGACAAGGCCTTGCTTTTCAAGGTGATGATGACGATTCTAATTTCATGCAACTGCTAAAGCTATGTGAAATAGATGACTCTAGAATTGAATCATGGCTTTCAAAGAAGACCAACAAGTACACATCACACGAGGCACAAAATGAAATTCTCAAGGTTACGGCCCTTAGCACCCTAAGGAAGATTGCCAGTGAACTGAGCCAATCTCATTTCTTTAGTATTATGAGTGACGAGTGCACTGATGCTTCAAATAGAGAGCAGCTAGTTATTTGTGGGTGGGTGGGTGGACTCGAATCTTGAAGCACATGAAGAATTCATAGGGTTGTACAAAGTTGATAACATTCAGGCCGACACTATTGCAGCAGCTATTAGGGATGCCCTTATTCGACTGAACCTGGCTCTAAGCAAGTGCTGAGGACAGTGCTATGATGGTGCTAGCACAATGAAGGGAGCAAAGAGTGGCGTAGCAACACAACTGCTCAAGGACGAACCTAGAGCAGTATACATGCACTGCTATGGGCATGCACTTAATTTGGCAGTTGGAGACACAGTGAAAAGATGCAAGCTTATGAAGGATTCCCTTGATACTACCTTTGAGGTTTCAAAATTAGTGAAGTTTTCCCCCAAGAGGGACTAAAAGCTGACCTTGCTCTTGACAGCACTGGCTTTCGTGTGCTGTGTCCTACAAGATGGACAGTAAGGGCAGCCTCATTGAAATCTGTCACAGACAACTACACAGTGCTACAAGAGCTTTGAAATTTATCCAAAGATAATGCTTCTGATCCATCCATGAAAGCACACATCATTGGGGTTGAAAACCTTTAGACACTACTTTGGTGTACAATTCAGCTTTCTCCTACTGCAGCACACTGTCAGTGACAACCTGAGCAAAACCCTTCAGTCCCCTATGTGTCTGCCTCTGAAGCCAAAGGGTAGCCGCAATGACTGCAGCCACCCTTCAGCACATTAGAAATGATGAGTCTTTCTACCTTTTCTGGCAGAAGATTGAACAGGAGCGGCAGTCACTAGATGAGCAAGAGCCACAGCTGCCAAGAAGGAGAAAAATGCCCAAAAGGTTTGATGATCCCAAGACATTCTATCGACAGCAGTACTATGAGGCCTCGGACCTCATCATCTCATCAATCAATGACAGATTTGATCAACCTGAATACAGGATCTACCGGCAACTGGAGGATCTACTTTTGAAAGCTGTTCAAAAAGAGGACTTTGAAGAGTGCCTGACTACTATTACTGCTTTCTACCATTCTGATATCAATGCTGCTCAACTGCGTCTACATCTACTTGTACTGGCTTCTAACTTCCCAGACAACGACCGAGCTACTGCCTCTGTAATGGACATCAGAGACTACATTCAGAAAATGCCCCTACCTGAGAGACAGCTCATAGCAGAGGTCTCCAATTTACTACAACTTCTACTGGTGATGTCTTCAACCAATGCTGTTAGTGAAAGATCATTTAGTGCCCTCAGGAGAGTGAAGAACTACCTGTGTAGCTCCATGACTCAGGAAAGGCTGAACCACTTGCTCCTTCTTCATGCACACAAGCAGCTAATTGACTCAATCGACTTGATCGCAGTTGCAAATGGCTTTGTTGCACTGTCAGACCACAGACTGGGGTTATTTGGGAAGTTCAGTGAAGCTGACATTTTACTCATTGGTTTCTGTGGTAAATGCAAAGCATTGTTGAAGTGCTTATCACGCATGTAACTGTTAAAACACATCTTTAACTTTACTCTATGCTTTTTATTTGGTTAACTATATTCTGTAAGCATGCATGTTTGGTGGATATGGCCCATCTTTTTTCATTTTATTGTATTGACCTGCCTGGCTGCACTTTTGTGATAGTGAAATGTAGTTGTCTGGACACTGTTGACACTGTTGAGCGGAGCGAGCAAAAAATATTTTAGGGCCTGGCCAATCCTGAAATGCTTCCTCTGGCCCTGATGTACATGACAATGTGCAGGAAACTATGGCAGGACACTTAGAAAATCATAAGCGTGGGTAAGATATTGCAAAATGAAAAGTCAATAACTCTACTATGCAAGCAAAATTAATATGTAAGTGTCCTGCCATATGTTTATGCACACATACCAGTAGGTACTATAGTCCCACTTTGGTAGTGCTCAGTTATTCAGGGGAAAACTATCTAAAGACATTTTACTATATATGCAAAAGTTAGTACTTACCATTAGCTGATCGAGAGAGAAGCCAATGCCAACCCAGCCAGTAGTCTTGGCTTCTAAGGTAAATCTGATGGTGTCTCCATTTACAGCGTATGTCATACTGTACAGACCATTTGATGAGAATCTTGTTCCAGAGCACTCACCTGAAAACAGGTATTGCAAAATAGGTGTCATTGTGTGCACTTGTATGCATGTGTATATGACTCTGTCACTCACTAGTGCACATGACAGCAGCATCCATGCTGTGTGAACAGCTTCCACTAGCAGAAATATTAAATGAGCAGTGTCGGACGATAGTTGCAACTTCTGGACACTGCAGGTCTTCCAAAATGGGTCCAGTTCCTTGTCCAAACACGCCCCCCTGACCCAAGTACGCCTCCTCTGCCCTCAGGTACCCTAGCTGTACACACACTAGATTAGCCACATCAATGCTCCATGTATTGACACAGATGGAACGCCACAAACCAGATGTGAACACCTCAACTCTACCACGGTCATTGGATGGACCATCTTCTAGTCTCACTGTCCCCTCTAAAGCAAAATACATACATAGATAGTTCATACAAAATATATAATGATATTCACACATTACACTATAATTGGTGGATTGGGTGGTGGGTTGGGTGGCAAAAATGATACGGAGAGAGGGGGTAGCCCCTAGTGACTGGAAGAATGCAGTGATTGTGTCAGTTTACAAGAAGGGCAGCAGGCTCGATTGCACGAACTATAGGGGAATTATCTTTATGAGTGCTGATGGTAAGGTGTTTGCACGGGTATTGAATGAGAGGGTGAAGGGATTGACGGTTGACAAAGTGATGGACAAGCAAGCAGGTTTCAGGGCTGGAAGGGGATGCAATGATCAGATTTTTGCAGTTAAGCAAATTGTGGAGAAGACTATTGAGAAGGACAAGAAGACATACCTGGCATTTGTGGACCTAGAGAAAGCATAATTATGACAGTGTAAATTAAGTAGGGAGAAACTAGATGAGTATGGGGTGAAAGGGAAGTTACTAAGGGCAATCTGGGCACTGTATGTGGATGGTAGGGCAAGGGTGAAAGTTGGGAGAATGGAATTGGAGCTGTTTGGTGTGAGCAGAGGTGTGAGACAGGGTTGTACCTAATCTCCATGGCTTTTTACTGTGTTTATGCACAGGGTGACAAGGGAGGCAAAAAGGAAGTTTCAGAACAAGGTGAGATTGTCGACTGGGGATGTAGGAGTACTCCTCTTTGCAGACGATATGGTGGTAACGGCGGAATTGGTGGAGGGGATTCAGCATAACTTGCAACTAATGAGAGACGTGTGGAGCAAATGGGAATTGAAAGAGAATTGGAGAAAGACTGAGGAGATGAGGGTGGCCGGGATAAGTGAGGAATGTGACGTTAAAATTGGTGAGAAGGTAATAGATCAGGTAAATGAAATGAAGTACTTGGGTGTGATAATTAGTAGTGATGGAATGATGGTGAAGAAGTAGAGGCAAGGATTGGTAGTGCAACACAAGTGGTTGAGGGCATGAATGAAACAGTACTGAAGAGGTAGGATCTGAGCAGGAGCACGAAATCGAAAGTGGTGAATGCAACAATGATTCCAACACTAAGGTATGGTTGCGAGAAATGGTGCCTGACAAAGCATCTACAATCCAGGGTACAAGCCACCCAGATGAATGTCTCGAAGAAGGCACGGGGTGAATTCAATGACCTGTTGGGTGCTGTCTCGAAGCTGCCTCTTTGCCCATCGACCAGAAATGCTGTAGGAGTCTGTTCCATGATTAGCGGCAAAAGAGGACGTCCAAAGTTCACTAAGACAACGTTTAGAAGCCGGTTTTGAAAGTCCCTTGGTCTCGCACACAGTCCACTTCTGGCTGAACAAAATGGCATACAATATAAATTCCTTATACCCATTACTTCGCCCGATACATGCAATATAAATGTAAACATGGACGTACAACCGTAGCTTCACGTATTTTATATTTATTTGCCATTGCTAGGTGGTTGCTATGTTTATTGAGTGACTATAAAAGTGCTACTTGCAGTGAGAGGTGACAATTTACTATCAGACAGCGATTATATCTTATTGGAGAGCGATTATATCTTATTGGAGAGTGATTATATCTTATTGGAGAGCAAGAATATTTAATCGGGTTCATGAAAATATCTAATCGGGTTCAGTGTGATTCAATCAATAGCAACAACACTTCACATGCAAGTGCATGCTTGCATTCAGATCAAGCACAAGAACAGTTCAATGAAGCATACAGTAACTGTACACTACTCAACCATTAGTATGGTTGAGTTTAGAAGATCTATTGTGCCACTGTAGTTTCAGTCACGGAAAAGGGCGCAAAAAGCTTAAAGCTTCATCCTATTGGAAGAACTGAACAAACTGATTAATTACTGCCGTTCTACCATACTACAGTGCGGATGAATCGGCCACCATCAACGCACAAATTTTGACGAAATTTGTACACCGATGGTGGCCAATTCTTCCGCACGAGAGGACCCGGTCGGAAAGACATCTCAAGTACGTAGCTAGCTACCGAACGAACATAGAGACTCAGATCATGGTCAGTTCCAACGCAGCTGATAACCGATTCATCATGCTGTCCCACCGTCAGATTCCTCTGAGCCAGCTTGGCTCCCTCTGCCTCCAATGCCGTTTGGGCGCACCTTTCACCAACTCACGATTCACCAGCCAAGTCTTGTTGGCACCTTCGATTGCGTTGCAGGAGCGGGGCAAGCTGTCTCCTCTGTAGAGGAAGAGGTTTCCGGAGGTATGGTGTACCGATGTTTCTGCCTGACTCGCTTGGCTCCTCGCAAGCTAGCTCTTGTAATCTTACTATAATTCGCGGAATCTAGAATTTTTATGTATGTTTGTTCAGCCATAAAATCTGTGCCTTGCAGGGAATCAGCTTGAGACACTTTGTGCCAGTTGAGGGACTCGGGGGCCATGTTCTTAGTGGGGTGCCATTTGCCTAGCTGCCTTGCAACCAAAAAGCAAGATGTCCTTCGTCAATTCTCCACGGGCCGATACGCCATTTTTAACATTATTGACCGGCCCTTCCACTACCGGTCATTGGCGTACTTGATACGAGCCATGCTAGTTAAGAGAGTGAGGGGACATGAGTTTATAGGGGTGCTGTTCACCTAGCTGCCCTGCAGCCGAAGAGCGTGCTTCCTTTTTTCCACGGGCCAAGACGCCATTAATATTTTTGTCTCTAGGACTTTTGACTACGGAAGATCTTATTCGTTATCGGCAAACGTTCGAATTAAACTCTACCGTTGGTATAGCAGCCAGCCTCCGTTGCTACCTGTGCAGATACCGTATGGCCGAAAATTTTGGCGAGGAATTTATTTTGGCGGATTGGCGGTTTTGAGAGCAATATGCCAATATTTCTTCTGCCAAAATTTGTGCAATCATATAGCTTTCCCACTTAACAAGCCTGGTTGTGCCAGGCCTATAGACTAATCATCAGCATTAAGTTCACAACTGACAGCAGCGCGAGGACACCACGTTTCCAAAGAGTTTTGCACACTGGAAGTGGAAGAAGAGCACAAGGAAGCCGAAGGCAATTCGAACGGCGTCGTATATGCGGTCGCTGTGAAGACTGACGTTGAGATCATTATCGGTAACTTACTGCGGCAGATTTCGGCAGCCTGTTCTCTGTTTCTGCGTTGCAGTGGTACAATTGTGTGCGAGGTCACAGGCTTGGGGCGAGCGTCAGCAGATCTGCCAAAAGGAGGCTTAAAAGCCTTTGTACGATGCAGCATTCCTGGGAAAAGCTAAGGATTGGGATGAAAATAATCCGATTATGGTCAAATAACAGTGCGTGTACTCCTCAGAGACTCTTCAACAATCCAGGCTCGGTTCGTCCGGATTAGCCATTTTGCTATGAATATCATTATGGCACAGGCTTTGCCAAACCGCCAAAGTAAATTCCACCAAATACAGAAATTTCAGCAATCCACCAAAATTTCCAGCCATACGGTAGTTCAAAACTGGCAAGGTACCGACTCACTGGCTTGCGATAAGCTGGGAACCTGCCCAAAGGGCGGGCATACAGCTAGTGAATGAAAATGCATTGGATTTGCCCGTGCTCCCCTAATGCTTTCCTTATTTGGCAAGAAACCAATCCTTAGGGCCTCGTGCTTATAAATCAGCAACACCCCTCAAGGAGGTGTTATAACTAATACATATATCCGTAACATGAAGCCATATTACAAAATGTCAATTTGAAAACAATATAGATAAAATGCAAACTCTAAGCTGGCATATTTCTATAGAATTACTTGTTTAATCCAGATACATACTTGCCCCGACTAATGTAGTCCTTTGAATACAAGAGAATAGAACAGATGAGACTAACAATTAAAACTGCTGCATCTCATACACCCCTGCTCAAACGTGTTTCATGACTACTGAACAGACTCCAAAGTGTTGATACTCATGCATAGTGGGTGACTTGTTCTTACCTGGTGGTTGACAGGGTCCAGATGGGCCTCCAACCACCTCATGATTGCTGTCAGTGCAAGAAGTACATGCCATAGAGTCATTGCCTCTTGAACAAGACTTACAAGTTGAATGACAGTCTGTACACGAAAGACAGAGAAACTGTGAATAGAAGCATGAATGAGGCAAGAAGGAAGCCTTTAACTTACACTCAGCTGGCCCCACTTCTACATCACCGTAGAAAGCAAGCACATTGCTTGAAAAACCACACCACAGTGTTCCCCCAAGGATGGCACTTCCAGAAGTGGAATTGACCTCTTCTCCATCAGATGAGCATGTGTAATCAACTGAAAGCAACAGGGAAGGCAGCAGCTATAACGAATAGTTACACTGTGCATGCTACAATGTACATAGGACATACTTGGATGTAAGTGTGAACAAGTAAATTATATATTAATGTATGGTACTCAGTCAGACCAGGACCCACCATCAAAGATAGTTGTTACTGTATCTGCAGCAGTTTCCACTGCATAGCGGTGGTCAGTGCCATCAAAGAAGGGGTGAACTTTGTAGCATGAGGCAGTCGGCTCAGAGAGTGGTCGGTTTGGAGTACTGGCTGTGTAGAAAGATGACCTGAAGCAGAGAGACTGGTCACCAGCCAACTCAAGGGAAGGGTCTTGGACTGTACAGACAGGAGGGGGACGGTAGCAATATGGTCAGTTAAGGTTCATTTCCTAATGGATTGTCTGATACCTACCGATGGCTGTTGAGTTTCTGCAGTCTGCCTGCACTGTTGTGTCTGGCATGGGAATGCGGCAGCCATCAGTAGCAGGGTGCTCCTCACACACAGCCTGATGGGGTTGAATAAGGACATACACACACATGTACAGCTGTAGCATTGCTCATACATGTACAACATGTACTGGTAGCATGCAAATAGCCACAGCAAGTTTTCTCGGTTTCACAAAGAAACACTATCTGGTGAAACAATGTGCAAGTATGATAACACAAATATAAACCACTGAATATTCTCTAGCTGGATACAGTGAAACAGGTATTATAGTGTCAAACATTTGCCTGGGTAAAGATCTGAGTCCATACATAGGGATAGTGCTTGAGATTAAAAAGCACTTATTAAAGAAATCTCCTGCTGTACAACAACACATAAATTTAATGCCACATGAAAATACAATGATGGGCTTTTGTATTGTTTACAAATTAAATGTAACACTACTGGTAACATACTTTATACACTCCATCAAATGAGCACCAGTCACGAACTGATCCAGTAGGAGAGCAGGTGTAGGGGAAGGACTGTGCATTAGCACAGTCATCATAGACAAAGGGACAGCCCAAGCCTGTAGTAGAGGTACAGTTTTGAATACAATAGTTCAGATGAGCACATTCATAGACTGCAGCATATATAACATAAGAACTCTGATATTCACTGTACCAAACTCTACTCTACCCTACTACACGAGCAATATGATACTACATTGTATGACAACCTCATTCATATCCACTCAAAACCCACACATCCACATACATACTGTACCCCACCACTCCTACCTTTCCCATACAGCAGTGGTATTGGCTCATCATTGATAGTCCTGTTTGCCATTGCATAATTTACTTGGTACCATCCAGAGTCCTCCAGCAGAGCAAGGGTGAACTCACTCAGTACAGAGTACACACTGAAGGAGTGCGGAGAGAAATCAGTCATGCAACATGTCAGTGTTCCAGCCTTACACATTGGTCCAGTATTGCATATGTACTGCTACTGCACTTACTATTATACATAGCAGAATCAGACTACTATATGCACCAATATACACAGCAAAATCTGAGCAGCAAGGCTTGCAACTGCAAACATGTTTATTAACTGAGAACAGTTTTGTTCATTTGCTGTGTAACTGATTGCAAAAATCGCATCTGCTACAATTATAGCTATGCAAATACGAGTGTCTTCAATACACCTCCCTACCACTCTTCTGTGCATGGGCTTACGGATAAAACATTCGTGTCATTAACTCTGGCAACAAGATTCTTGTATCCCAGTGACTGCAGAGTGGAGTAGAGCATACATAGTTGCAGTAGCTCAGACAAACACCAGGAACGAATCCCATACCCACCTAGTAGTGTCTTCAATGAACACTCCACCCAGCGTGTCACAGTCATAGTAGCTTCTTGCATGCTCTACAACCTACACAAATGGGAGATGTAAAGAACACTGCAATAAACAGTTACAAACTAATACCATCAGTTTTACAGTGCAATATACTATAACAGATCGGCTTACTCTAGTTGAAGTGATGGCCCGTTGGTTCACTCCCTTGTACATCTGCTGTCCTACAATTGTTCCCCTGAAGCTAAATCAGCAAACAACAAAGTACACACAATAATTTATGTATAAAACAGTAGCATGACAAGAATTGAATATAGAAATGAAGCTTGCCTGGGAAATAGCTTAGCGGAGAATCCAAGTACATGCATCATTTCACGAGTGAACAGTCTCTTTAGCTCAGAGGGATTACCAGTTGGGATGTTCTGCAGAGACAGAACATTCAAGCAAAGTTGACTTCATGAGGCACAATGGAATGACATTGCTGCAGATGTGCTTACCTCTGGACATATATTAAGGTACCCAGCTGTAGGTGTGCCAAACGCAGCAGGATCCACAGCACATGCTGTTGCATAGGTGTATGTATTCGAGTTATCTTCACATAGCTCTGACAGAGAAAATAGCATAGACAGAAGCAAAATTGCAGTATGTGCTATTAGCTATTTCACTGCACTGGTCTAACTTGTACTTACGTGTTTGGTTTGCTGTGACGTACAACACGAAGTCTGTACCTGTCAGCCCAGCCCCATTGGGCCCAACTGTCTCACACTGTGCCGAACCTGTATTGCAAACCTGGTCATCTGCAGTACCAATGTGGTCATCTGGGATGGCCACTTCACCGCAAACAAGAGAAGACATAACAGCAGTTGCAGAGTCACAGACACACGTCCCTGCTGCTCCTGCGCAGGCCTCTGTTTCATTAGAGCATGTCACAGTAGGCTTAAATACAAGGTTCCCTTGGAGCCTCTGCACAGACAAGGTCTGTGATACAAAGACCAACGACTGTTCCAGTGGCCCCCCTGGACCAAGTAGGTCTGATATGACGGGGCTCACGAAGCCAACAAGGTGCTGAGTGATTCTAATGGGCTCGAAACCTGTTTCCCTAACAACACCGTTGTCCAAAGGTATAGTCACAACTGGGAAGTTCAGCTACAGTGGAAAAAGAGAGAGACTTTTACATGCCAGCATATTCTACAATCACAAGGTGCAGCATTCACTGCTGTGTGTATTTTCGTCCCGTCCCCGTTCGCTCACCTGGTCGTGCACGCTTTGGTGGTCAATCTGGCTGGATACGAGTTCAGACGCCACAAGGACGAGCAGCAACAAGCTCCATTTTCCCGCCATTGCTCAGCGCCCAGGTTACAAATTCTCCCCAGAACAGAGGCTCACTCTATACCCTACGCCTCAATGATGCACTTCAGGAGAAGAACGGCGAGCTAAGGGCTGCCTGGGTGAGCCCTGCCTACGTTCTGCTGAGACACTGCAGCAGAGGGCGTGCCCGGGTACGAGTGCAGCGTGCTAGCAGCTGGGGAAGGGTCTAGCAAGCTAGACGTTGTTTACGTAAAATTTCTGCACGCTAAATAGCGCACACACATGTTGTGAACTCGATGCCACACAAGCAGCTAGAACGTATATATACCGTGCATACAGAACAAAGCAAGTACGTCCACAGTCACACGTACGCGTTCTTTAATTAAATTCATCAGTTTCTGTTCCTCGAGGATCCTGGCGGCATGGCAGGCTGGTCACTTCCTCCTCCATTGTAGTTGACCAACCTCTGGCCAATCAGATACCTGCACACATAAGACAAGCAAAAACAACAGTTTCTGTATAGCAGAGCTGTGGCATACATACATAAGGGTTCTTACATGTCCAGCAACAGAACCCGGTGGTGAAAGGAAGCACGGCGGGAACAGAATGACATTGGGTGATTTGTGTATGCTATTCTAGACCTGTCCTAGCCTGAACTAATAATTATGTATTATTCTCTCTTCCCATTACATCCGGGCTACCAGCTAGGTCACACTACTGTAGCATAGCTACCACAAATCATTAACATTTGAGGGCACCACACGCTGAAGGCACACACATGCATTGCATGGTGCACCTGTCGTCTCTTATCTTCTGGTAGAGACGTTGGCACTGCGAGAGTACAGCCAGTGACACCAGGGACAGCAGCAGGAGGAGGGTGGTATAGGGGTATATCCGCCGCTGGATGTAGTTCACAGTAGAGAACGGCAGACCTGCACGGGCAGATGGGTGGGGAAGTGAAGCAGTGTGAGTGAACGCCCTTGAGGTCTTAGGGCCGAGACGAGGCATTCAGCAGTACACAGCCTGTTTAAGTATTGGTAACTGCATGCGGTAGCTCCCTCACCAATGTACATGAGTTGAGGTACCAGGCCTTGAGAGAAGACGTACGGAATGATCAACGTCAGAGACAAGTACAATGTAATTGGCAGTACAATCTTTAAAATGATAAACATCAAATTCATGTTTCGGATTCCATTGCGATACATCTGCAGTGAGAGTGACAACACAGCACGCACTGTGTCATCGTGGTTTAGCTTATGCACAGTACCACAAACAACATTACGTACTCGGTCCAGATTTTGCTTCAGTGGTGAGTTGCCCAGCCACAAGGCACCACACACACATTTGGTGTGCAGAAGACCCAGAGCCCAATCCTGGAGGCGGGAATACAAGGATACACATACACTGCATACACTGAATCTGGAGTGGATCAATGAGTGAGCTTCAACTAGGGCACATTTCATGGCCAGGCGGGCATACCGTGCTGAGGAAGTAGACTGGTGTTCTGTCCAGAGGGACCCGCAGTGGGGTGAAGACAATGAGGTCGCACAGGAGTCCCAACATGAGTGGAATGACTCCAAACAGCAACACACCCGCCACCACACACTTGCTCCCCTGCACACGTTGGTGAGGGGGAGGGAATGGGGGATCATGTGAAGCATACATGAGTATAAGTGAGTAGGCTATAGGGTAGTGGCCAAGCTGTGTGGGAGTGAGAGATTATGAGAGTAAAGAGAGTAATGAGTGGGAGTGTGTCAGAGAATAGGAGGCAACCCATATGAGATCATGCTGGAGGAGCCAGAAGAGGAAGATGTGGAGGGAGGGCCAAGGTGGATTTAGGCCAAGTCACAACATTATATCATTATTCATTAGTGTAATGAATATTATTAAAATGTTGACAACTAAATAAACACTTTGGACCCACTACAAGCAAATGAATGCTATTAGGAATTAGGAATGTGTGCAGGACATACTGTGGAGACAGCATTCATTTTACCTCCCATTGGCTGATTACCCCAGACCACCATAAAGCACCACACACCTATGTACATACACCCACACAACCACTCACACCCACACACCCACACCCACACACACACGCACATGCACATGCACACGCACACGCACATGCACACGCACACACACACGCACACGCACACGCACACACACACACACACATGCACGTGCACACACACGCACACACACACACACGCACACACACGCACACGCACACACACACACGCACACACGCACACACACGCACACACACACACGCACACACACGCACACACACACACACACACACACACAGCTATCATGTTTTACCACTGTGTCAACTCACTGTCACAAAGACAAGCTTCATCAAGGACAGCAGCCCGTCCAGCCCCCTGGCCACATACTCATACAAGTAGGTTAGCACACGTGAAAGGATCCACACCGTATAGAACCCAATGGCAGCCGTGTACAGCTCAGGACCGGACCCAATCCCCACCAATGACAGAATGAAGCGACCAGTCAGAACTGAAGCAGAAGCAGAGGAAAGGGAGGGGCAGCCAACCACAGGCAGCTGATCAGCATAGACACTGTTATTACAATGCACCTGACTGTGGGGCCTGGCAGGTGGGAGACTTGTGTACAGCTAGCAGCTTGTATGAATATCATTATGGCACAGCCACTACAAGCCCAAGGAAGTGGCATGACAAGCTGCTGATTTGGGAAAACAGGTCCATACTGTTGTTGATGTGTGCCATGATGTGTGTGGTGTGGGGTAGAGTGGTTGTCAAGGCAGCACACACTAAAAGCAACATAATGGAGGCACCCCAATAATGACTGTACCTGGTATTGTGAGCAGGAAGCAGGAGAAGAGGACTAGGCTGACAACAGTGAAGGAGAGAAAGCCAATCAGCTACAGAGAGCAGGAAGGAAAGAGGAACACGTGGATGAGGCATGAAGTGGAGAAGAGCCCTTTCCTGTGTATACAGTATGTGATAACACACTACGAATACCAGGACACACACAGAACATCAGTAATCTGCATCACACACACCACATACAGTACCAACACACACACACCACACACACACCAGCACACACCGCATACAGTACCAACACACACACACCACACACACCACATATACCACACACACCAGCACACACCACACACACCACACACACCACACACACCACACACACCAATACACACCAAATGACTCTAACCTTTAAATAGAAGAACCTTGGTCGAAGGTAGGGCTTGAATGGAGCGAAGCCTGGCCCCAGCACCTGTGGTTCACCGTTGTACACAGGGCCGGGTTGGGGGTCCCCCTCGGGCAGCTCAAGCATGGCCTGGCCACGCATGTCGACCACAGTGCCCTGCGGAGCAAGCAGTGCAAGGGCCATACAGTGGCAGGGAACACCGACACATGGTGCACGTCAATGATGAAACCAGCTCATGGTATTGAGAGACAGGTTTCACTGTACAACGTTACATCAAGGAAGCAATGGAAATTGCACCTCTCCCCTATTAACCATAGTATGTAAAACACCTTGTCACTCAATACACCCACAGTAGACCAGTGTACGTATATACATTATACACAGCCTAAAACAGTAGATAAGCAGTTAACAAGGGGACTCTCTCAGCAGTGTCAAGTGTGAGAAGTTGTGCGTGTTGGTGTGTAGTGGTCACTGCCCACATACCCCAGCCTGAGGGCCATCCAACAGGTAAGACTGAAGGTTGCTGCAGAGATATAAAGAGGCACATAATTATGGTGTTTGAATGCAGTATATAACACACATACATAGAAAAGTACATACATACATACATAAATACAGTACATAAATATATGCCATGCATTCAGTACACATGCAGTACATACACTGTAGGATAAGTATGTTGTGTAAACTACATAGTACCCTACGCATGCCTGCTTCTGTGTGTGCATGTGCGTGCGTGTGTGTATGCACATGTGTGTGCCAACTTACAACATCTTAGCGGCAACTGTGATCCACACTTGGACCATCTTCAACATGGCAGCCTTTGTGTTGGAGTGTTCCAGCAGTGTGGGCAGGACCACATGGAGGAGGATGAGCTCCAGCTGCACCTCACGAAGGGGTCCAATGGAGCTGTGCAGACAGGCAAAATAAAGATAAAGTATACAACATGTAACATTGTGCACCCACCACTGGCACAAAGGCAGGTCTTCAGCGGTCATCTGAGCTACAAGCAGGTACTCTGGTAGAGTTCGTCAGGGAAGTAGAGTCTCTTACCAAAACAGCACAAGTTGTTAATTACCATACAATATGTATACATGTGTGTATTTGCATGTAGAGGGGGATACCCCTTGAAGCATTTTGTGATTTTGAGGACACTTTCTACCCAATAGAGGATCAAAGGTGACTTACATCCAGAAGCTGTGAATATCATTAAAACAGCTCTGGTGATGAATCTCATTAAAACGACAAGGGGAGGAGATTCTCTGCATGCCAACTCCTGGAGGAGGCCCACTTTCCTAGGAGGCTGGGTAAACAAGTGGGTGTCTGGTGCCACTGGTCTGACCATGACAAGGTGTATCACAACATCTCTCAAGGGTCAACTTGAGACAATGTACAAACACCCTAAGGGTGACCTACAAAATCATGGGTTTGTGTTCACCTTCCCTTTTGGAATTTCACACTGACTTTCATGCCAGTTTTATGAGTGTACACTGACTGCCAAATAAACCTTTTGGTGGTGCAATGCAGTAGAGCACTGCTTCCTCATGGAGTACACACACCTTGAGAGGGTGAGGTTGTATGGGAGGAATCCCGGCAGCAGCTTCTGCACCATCCTCACAGGCAGCCACACCACTACCAGCACACTGCTGCCAAACATCACCTGCATGGGTGGCACATGGTGAGGAGAGGGAGGGAGAGGAGGGGAGAGGAGAGGAGGGGAGAGGAGGGGAGGAGAGAGGAGGGGAGAGGAGGGGAGAGGAGGGGAGGAGAGAGGAGGGGAGAGGAGGGGAGAGGATTGAGAGAGGAGATGAGGGCAGGAGGGGTATAGGAGGAAGGCAGGGTGGAGGAGAAACAGTAATGTCCCAGTGTACATGGTGTGATTGAGTATGTACATAGACTTGTCACACTAAAGGGGATGTGTATTGGCACATATCAAGGGTGAAACATACAGTAGTACAGCTCTGTGATTCTTTTTACTGTGACATTGCATTATACTGAGAGGTAGGTTCATTGCAGTAAGCCACTGTAACAGCCAGGCTGGGTTAGGTTGAACAAGGGCTAATCACTAGATATTACACCTACCAGACACTTCAGTGTAGAAGACTGGTAGGCATATCATCTAGTGATTAGCCCTTGTTCATTGCACTATACTGCAGCTGTGCACACAAGCTGTGGTGGAAAGTACACTCAACTTACACTGGACATCAGAAATCTTCTAACTTGCTTGCTCATGGGCAGAGAGATCATCTGCAGTGGGACAGCATGAACAGTACCATCGTCAGGCACTTGGGCAAACAGGCACACAGATGTCAACACACACATCCCTACCCATACACACACACATGCACATGTACACACACACAGACACCACATCAGACTGTTGCACAGTGTGCAGTGCTAGCTGACCTCCTGAATAGGGTGGAAGTTCTGGTCATTGAGATTGCGCAGGAACCACAACACCCCAGGTCGCAGGACCTCCCTCAGCAACATCACAAAGGAGGCAAAGTAGAAGATGTACACCATGCCCGCCAGCCAGTGGAGGAAAGTGATGGTACCTGCAAACAGACAGACAGACGGATGGACAGACATACTCACTGCACACAAAGAACCTCATGACAAGGGACTTTCAAAGTGGATAGACACAAACTAGATGCCACGCAGCAGCTGGTCGCAATAATACACATGCATCCCCTGTGTGAAGAGCACAGAATACCTGGTATCTTTGTCAAAGCAACTTGTCTGTCCCTCCAAACAGTTCCAAAGATGGACTGCAACGATAAGCAGTGAGAAACACAAAGACCAGCATTCAAGGCATTCATTCAACACAACAGCGAACAGCAGTCATTCAGGGTGGGGTCCAAGTGGACGGCGCCAGAGCACACAGCACAATCCAAAGAGCTACACACTACTATAGTACAGAGGTGCGCACTCTGCCTGCACATGTGGCCAGTGGGTGCCATTGTACTCACAAAAGAGCAGATGTCCATCCACCACCCACACATGAGAGGGAAGAACCCAGCCTCCACTGACAGGATCATGGCTACTTTGAGTGCCACATACACAAATCCCACCACAGTCTTCAACCTACATGTACAGGAAGGCAGAGAGTAAACAGGATGGACTGATGGGAAGGGGAAAAGGGTGTGGCGGTAGAAAGGCTGTGAGAGTACACATTATAAGACAACCAACAAGGAATGCATGGAGGCTGCTCAACTGCACATTCTACATCAAACCCAACTACTGTATGAGAGAGTGTGCATGTGCAGCATCGCACCTTGGTATGTTGGCAGCCTTGGCGGCCGTCTGTTCTACAGTCAAGGAGGGTAGCTCGTGTGTGTGAGTTGAACTGTAACAACTAGCCGTAGCTTATTGGCGTTGGCATGGAGTTCCAATCTGAGCATACTCAAATGTGTGTGTATGTATGTACATATGTATGTACACACATGTGCATGTGTGCATTGTGAGGCGCAATGAGGATACATATCCCACAACTGCGAGTCCAATGAACACAAGGTACCCAATGTACGTGGCTATCACACCACTGAAGGGAGTCTGGCCGTACTGTGGGACAAGAGGGGAGGCAGACAACATCATCTAGTGCATGTACATGTAGGCAAGGCAGACGTTGCTCACTCACCATTCGCCATGCAAAAGTGATCTTGGAGACAATGTATCCAAACTGATAGGGCAGGTACACTGGAGACCAGGGAGGAAGAGTGCACTGGTCACCTCGTATAGAACACGTTACTGCATATCTATGTATGTACTGTAGACACACTATGGGCTTCACACAGAGTGCTCACCAAACAGAAAGACAGCCAGTGCGTTCATACAGATCACCCACATCACATGCTCCTGTGGTTGAGAGAGAACACAGACTGCATGAATTACAAGACACGCATGCACGCATGCACACACACACACTCACACACACACGCACACACGCACGCACACACACACACACACACACACACACACACACACACACACACACACACACACACACACACACACACATGTATGCACAGTCACACACAAAGAGACATGAATCGTCACTAAGCTACAGTAAGATGCTGACCAAACACTCATTCCACACTACCACACAACATTGCACTTGTTCAGTAGAGCTTGCACTGACCAGGAAGCGGTAAGACCCATCCAGACCAAGCAGCTGTTGGGAGGAGTGAGACAGAGAAAGAGAGAGAGAGAGAGAGAGAGATGGTCCAACAATCATGTTACACTCCGAGTGGTTAGAGAAGGCCCACCTTGGACCATGTGATCTCCTCATTTGGGTCTGCGTTCCACTCGTTCCTCTGCTCCTCAGCTGCAGTGGAAGGGAACACACAGTACAACATGCATCAGTATACACTAGGCAGGCAAACAGCAGACCATCCAACACTTGACAGGCACACAAAGCGACACACAGGCATGAATACTGTACATACACTACACACACAGACACACACACACACACACACACACACACACACACACACACACACACACACACACACACACACACACACACACACACACACACACACACACACACACACACACACACACACATACATGTATGCACTGAACAGAAGCAAACAACGGAGTACTTCACTTACGGTTCTCTCTGGCAAGTCCAACCAGGGCAGCACCAATGTTGGCACGGTTACGTCGCATAGGGAGTCCAAACTCCTGTAAAAGGATAATGACCCACACAAGAGGTTAATACTGTACTTGTCCATACACCACTTCACCAACGCTACCTATGCACCTACATGTATGTATGTACAAGTGCTGGTACATAGACCTTAACGCACATTCTCATTGTTGAGCCACCTCCGCAGCCACCTCCGCTCCCTGAACCGTCTGAACCGCCGGGCCCGGTTCATCCTCCTCTGCTGTGTCTGGATGAAGTCCACCTCCTGACGCTGTAGCACGTTCAGCTGGCGCTTCAAGTCTCGCACACGCAATATAACCTCCTGCAAAGCACACAGGTACAGATCAAGAGCACACAGCACTACAATTGGCCTCCATCACATTTACACAACCCCTGTGTACATCACAACAGGGACTCCAACAGTGTTCAAATGGCATACGGTAAGAGCATACTGTAAACACTTGTGATGTGCTCCACCACAACCTACTGAAGCTAATCGCTCAACAATCAAAGCATGTCTGTCGGCAGCACAACATGTACAGATAGCCATGTTAACACTGAGCAACCACACGCTGTCACAGCACGTGGCAATGTAACCTGTAGCCTGTAATGTCACTTCTCACTGTGTAGGAAGGGACATTCCACACAACCTGGCATAGGGGGGTACAGTATGGCATACTGCTCCTCCCACCTCCCACCAACACACCTGCTCCTCCCACCTCCCACCAACACACCTGCTCCTCCCGCCTCCCACCAACACACCTGCTCCTCCCACCTCCCACCAACACACCTGCTCCTCCCACCTCCCACCAACACACCTGCTTCTCCCACCTCCCACCAACACACCTGCTCCTCCCACCTCCCACCAACACACCTGCTCCTCCCACCTCCCACCAACACACCTGCTCCTCGGGGTGGAACTCCAGCAGGGGCAGCTCCTCATCTGTCTCATCATCAGTCACTCTCAGGCACCTCAGAGCCATCTCCAGGTACACCTCATGCCTCGCTTGAGCTTCACTCATCCTCTCACGCACCTGTGTCAGGCGATCCTTCAGCTCCTTACGCTCAGCAGCAGTCATTTCCAGTGGGGCAGGGCTCTCTGCGATGCGAATCAGCCTCAGGTCTACCTGGTCAAGCTCACCATCGGAGGAGAACGACGGCTTGCCAAAGTTGTATTCTGGCACGTCACTCTCCCTAGCCCCTCCCCCCTGCTCCCTCCACTTCTGCAGCCTCTCCTGAGCGCAGCCAACGGCCACATCAAAACGGGGGCTGTTCACACCCAACTGGTGAATGAGTTCCATCTCCTGCAGCCAGTACTCACTGAACACGGTGTTGTGTAGTCGTTGGCTCAAGGACTCAAACCTGGCTACCTCCTCGTTGATGCGGTTGGTGGTCTCCTGCATCTGACGCTCTAACTCCACCCGTCGGGGGTGGTTCCGCCTCCGTTGAGCATCTTCCCCCATTTCATTCAGCTCACGGTCCAAGTCCTGAAGGCGATCTTCAACAGCATTCTGTCTCCTTGCTTCCACCTCCACTTGGTCTTCGGCCAGCCAGTTCGGGTGGCCTCCTCTCATCACCTGTAGACACACACCATACAGACAGGCAGACACACAGATGGTCCACACCTAGTCAAGACTGGCACACCACTTGAACGATTGCTACAGAAATTCAACCATCAACTTCCAATGAGTAAGGCTGAAAGCAAAACCAGATGACCTCACTTCACTAGCACACACAACACACAACACATTCACAACACAAACACATACAGTACATTGAGACATGTACTATAGATACAGTATACTGTATTGAGACAGTACGATACTCCCAACCCACAATTAATGCACTACCCACAATCCCATGCACATCACCTCACCTGGTCCTTCAGCCACACAACACAGATGAAGGAAATGATGGTCACTGTCAGTATAAACAGGCCATACACCATGTCAAGGAACCAGTTCTCTCTGCAAGGAAAGGAGGGGGGAGGGGGAGGGGGGGGGGGGGGAAGAGGCAATGCAGTAGGAAGTGGAGTATCTGCAGCCAGCAATAGACAAGGCCTACATCCTCTAGTGCGATGAGCTACACTCAATGGGACTCTTTAATGTAGAGTGAAAAGGATTGAATCGATGCTGTGTGTGTGTGTGTGTGTGTGTGTGTGTGTGTGTGTGTGTGTGTGTGTGTGTGTGTGTGTGTGTGTGTGTGTGTGTGTGTGTGTGTGTGTGTGTGTGTGTGTGTGTGTGTGTGTGTGTGTGTGTGTGTGTGTGTGTGTGTGCATGTGTGTATGACTGTCATACATGAATGTGTGTGTATATTTGTGTGTTCTCACAGTGTGAGTAGGCTGAAGGGGAGCATGTACACGGTCCACATTGATCCATACAAAAGGAATCGATAAATACGTGCTGCAGAGAAGAGACACATAACACAAACACTCCCATACGTATCCGTATTCAGTCACACTGCAGTGCAAGAACACCTGTCAGGCTGTGGACCGAGTCCTTGATCAACCAGCAACATAGTGCAGTGTACACACACCACAACTCACAGAGGTACACACCCCCTCCCCCCCCACAACTCACAGAGGTACACACACACCACAACTCACACAGGTACACACCCCCTCCCCCCCACAACTCACAGAGGAACACCTCCCCCACAACTCACAGAGGTACACACACCCCACAACTCACAGAGGTACACACACCCCACAACTCACAGAGGTACACCCCACCCCCCACCCCCCCCCCCACACAACTCACCAATACAAATGGGTACAATGACGAGCCACATGAAGGCAACAAAGCTAAGGTGAAGCCATTGCCGAGTGCTTTGCACAGTGGTGCTTGTAAGTCCATGGAACAGCTCCTTCACAGAAAGACGGTATGGCATGTCCTTCCGGTAGACTGTAAGGGAAGGAGAGGGGAAGGGAGGGGAGGGGAGGGGAGGAGGAAGGGGAAGCAAGGTAGAGGAGGGGAGGTATACAGGGGCAGGGAGGCGATGGGGATAGAAGTAAGAGGAGGGAGGAGGAACAGTGACAGTAGCAGGACGTGTATCAACAAGTCCTTAGTCACACATGCAGTACAACTGGCTGTGTAGCATGTTAGGCTGGCTTTACTTACTGGGTGCAAACTTGAACTCATGGTGACACAGCTCACATTGCCTACAGGAGCAGCACAAAGGACGAGACACAGAGGGAGAGGGAGAGGTTCAACGCATACACCATGAGCTACAACTGACATCTACCACAGAAGGTCCTTACTAATATCCCATATTCCCACTACCATCACAATATTCATACGTTTGTAGTTATACCTCACAGACTGTCATCAAGCATACAGCTATTGTCCAACAGCCTGCTTACACATAACTACATACAAGGTAATTTAGTTGTTGAGGTCACCTTTTGCCACTGTGCTGCAACCATTGCATGAGACAGTCCTGGTGGACGTATCTGATACTACCAGTACACACACAGGGGTGAAACAGAGGACGGCCCTTTGACGACGGCAACCGACACACCCTACAGATGTCTGCGCAACAGACAACACACATATTAAAAGATGACGCAATTCATAGTCACCATATTAACAAGGGAAAGAAATGTGTAAAATAGAACAGTCCTGTTATATGTGGCATCGACTGGAAATTCGAAAACAAATATTAGGTAGTTAGAAGTTCCGACAATCTTCTAACCTTCATCTGAAGGACCCGGGTCCTCTTCGGACGACAAGCGCGCATCTGGCACGGCAGCCATTTTACAGCAATTTAGTGATCACGTGATTCTTTGTTGCATATGGCGGACTTTCTGTGAGTGGAGAGCTGATCTGAGATTGTTTAGAATCATGTCGGACAGCGACGGTACCAATCAAAATATTGTGGCCATTTTGAAGATTTTGAGTCAAAAGACTCTCTCAGAGCAGCTTTGTCCTATCTATCCTGGGGATAACACTATCGGGAGGGCTAGCGATAGTGCTGTAGTCATCTCTGACAAGACTATTAGCAAGAAACACGCCTGCATCCTTGTGGAGGGCAGGGAGCACTTTGTCAAGGATTGTTCCAGCAAGAATAAGACATACCGGAGAAGCGCGGAGCTTCGTCCAGAGGCATACTATGAGCTTTGCAACGACCTGGAGATGACGTTTGGCGAGGTCAAGTGCCATTATCTGATTAGCAGCCCAACTGAGCTACCCGAAGCGATGGACGTGGATGCAACAGTACCTTACGATGTTGCAGATGCATTGAGGGTGGACTCTCGTGGCCCCACCCCTGAACTCACCACCTCCAGTAGGTCTCTTCTGAGAGGCGAAGAGGAGAGAGATGGAGAGGGGGAGACTACTGTGCAGCCTGATGATGCCACTGGAACAAGCAGACTTCCTCCTGAGAAGAACGGGGACCAGACCCTGCCATGCCGCCATGGAGCGAGGGATGTTGGTGATGATAACATCTCCCCACCTGTGTCCCCACAGCTACTTGGTAGCCCCGGACTCCTGTCCCCTCCCACTGCAGCTGAGTCCAGTGACAGCCCTGTTGACCGGGAAGGGAGTGCAGTGCCTCGGGGGGATTTGGAGGAGGATGCCACTCCTTTCAAACAAACCCTCCTTCTTGAGGATGAAACCTCTGATACCAGTATGCCTACGAAAACACCCAACACCACAAGCTCGGTGGGTGACACACTGCAAGATGCAAGCACCCTTGACTACAGCTCCACTGGCACTGATGGTGACCGAGCAAAACAACAACCACAGCAGCAACAAGGCCTCAGGGAAGCTGAAGTTGGAGAGACTCTTCCCTATGGTCATGCTGAGGCAGTCGCTCCTACAGTTCCCTATGGCCATGCTGAGACAGTCGCTCCTACAGTTCCCTATGGCCATGCTGAGACAGTCGCTCCTACAGTTCCCTATGGCCATGCTGAGACAGTGGCTCCTACAGTTCCCTATGGCCATGCTGAGACAGTCGCTCCTACAGTTCCCTATAGCACTGATGTAGGCATTGCACCAACACTACCCTACCCCCAGGGGGAGGGGGTGGTGGATCCAACTGTCCCCTATGGGGTGGGGCCAACCACTGGGCCTGCTGTAGATGTTCAACAGACTATCCCATACAACCTCTCTGATGAGGAAACAGACATTGAGGATGAAAGGGAACACGGAGGTGATGAGAGGGCCGCAAAGATCCCAATCGAGCAGACTGTCCCATACCACTTGGATGAAGAAGAACCACTGGAGGAAGAGGAGGATAGCAAGAAGCAGTCTCATTGCTCTGAAACAGCGGAAGAAGTAGAAGTGGTGAAGGCTGCTACTGAATCCCCTCACCCTGGCCAACCCGATCAACCACCTAAGTCCAAAACAGAAGAGCCCAGTGAGACTGTACAGGACTGTTCCGTCCCCTCACAACACAGTGGTACTGCCTCAAGAGTGAGTAAGACACCATCACCCATCAAGCCTGAGTCCCCAGACATCCAGTTAGGCGAGGACCCCTTTGATTTTCCCAAGGACAGTGAGGTCTCTTCACTTCCAGTGCTGCCCACCAACAAGGGTCGGAAAAGGAGTGGCACAGGCAAGACCTCCAGAGCCGCTCGGAAGACCAACAGTGTTGTGGCAGCAATAGCAGAAAGCTCCCAAGAGCCACTCTCGTCCCCTGCCTCCTCACTCAATGAAGAGCCACTAAACAGCAGAGCAAAGAGGAGAAAATCAGCTAAGGTGCCTTCTGTGCCAACTGTGATGGAGGAGCATGTCGCTGTGCAGACCTCCCAGGAAGAGACCACACCTACTTCCCGAGGGAGAGGAGGGAAAGGTAAAGGTCGTGCAAAGAAGACTGCTACCCCCTTGACCACTCCCAAGATGAGTGCTTCCCCTGCAGTGGGGATGGGAACACCGTCCAACTTGTCTGATGTGGAGGCAAACAGCAGTGATAAGCCATGCGTCTTGTTCACTGGAGTGACAGATGATGAGGCACAGAAGGTGATTACTTCCCTGGGAGGCAAGATGGCTGCCTCTGTTTATGAATGCACTCACCTGGTGACTGACAAGATGCGTCGCACTGTCAAGTTCCTCTGCTGTCTGGCGCGTGGCTGTCATATTGTTAACTTCAAGTGGGTCGACAAGTGCAAAGCACAGAGGCGGTTTGTTGACTCCACCCCTTTTGTCATAAAGGACAAAGCCTTTGAGAAACAGCATGGCTTTTCCTTAACCCTGTCCAGGGAGAAGGCAGTGGCTAACCCGGGAGGTATTCTGTCTGGGTACAACTTTGTTCTGTCTCCGCAGGTGAAACCGGACCACGAACAACTTGGTGACATTATCAAATGCACTGGAGGCAGTGTCGTGAGCACTCTCCCTGGCACTCTTTCTGCCAGACATCTTGTTCTCTCGGCTGAGGAAGATGCCTCCATGTTTGTGGAGGATGAGCAAAAAGGGTATCCAGTGTACTCCACAGAGTTCCTCTTTGCTGCAGTTTTGAAACAGGAGCTAGAGTTGTCTCAGCACCGCCTCACATGCAGCAATGGAAAGGAGGGAAGAAAGGCTACATCGAGGAAGAGAGCAGCCGATAGCGAAAGTAGCAGCAGAAGCAAACGTAAACCAAAGTGACAAATCATGCACAAGCTGCAATTTGTATTTTGTCTTTTGTCATAACTACATTATATTATTGACATTAATTCACTATCTACATGCATGTGCATGTATATGCTCTAGATGTATAAGTCAAATTATATAATACAATTGAATGCAACTTTATAATTATAATATGATTATATAATTATAAATTGCAGTTGTATGCATGTACACATGCATGTGATTGCAGGCTTGTACCTTTATAATGAGTCAGTCGTTTTCGATTGAATCCAAATGCATGTATAATGGATTTGAATCACTTGCACATGTACTACGTATTTGTATAGTGTACATTGACAATTCAATTGCAAAAAATCTTTGGTATTAAAATCATGATCAATATGGCTGAATGATTGGTTCCAGTCTCTTTGCAAGCGAGACCAGGTGTGGAGAGAGGACAACAGGACAGCTGCAGCCGTCGTCTGTATGCCGCAATGAGTGGTGGCTGTGTAGGTGGCATAGCAGTCGTATGAAGTGAATGTGCAAGGGAGAGATGGACTTGGCTCGGTCCTCCGCCACCATGGTCAGTGACTGCAGAGGTTCTCTTGTTTGGTGCAGAGGCTTGGCACCCTCCTCACAGCTAGGCCCTGCAACACCAAACAGCAATAGAACCAGACACACACTACTACGCACTGTACATGCAAACCAGTATACAAAGAGTATGAGATACAGTACTGCATGTATGAAATAAGTATGATAGTGCATTCCTGTGCGTGTTGTGTGTGTTGTGGACAAGCGCATATGAGCATGTCTATGTAGATAGAACCTGTACCTGTGTGTGTATGTACGTACGAATGTGTGTGTGTGAGTGCGTACATACAAATGTGTGTGTGTGCTAGACTCTTACCCAAATATTGAGGAACACAGTGGCAGCTTCAATAGAACAGGACTTGTTCTGCTGTGGACAAGCAAACTCACTCATTATGAGCTAACACTAGGTAAAGACCCCTAAGAGTTGTGTCACTACAAATGGGGTGTGGCACCCTAGAAGGGGTATATACGACATTCTGGAGTGGGTGTGGCATCACATAGGGGTGTGACTTTACAGTACATTGTAAACGTCACCCACTTACTAACCTTTGCAGCATCCTGCTTCACAACAGCCATCCAGAGACCCTCAAGTTTGTTGAGCCAATAGACAGCACTAACCAGAGAAGAGAGAAGTTCAGGGTAGGAGCCGTAGGCATTGGATGTGCAATTTGCAATGAATGAATAAATTAATTGGTGTGAAGAGGTGTTGCAGAGGGGGAATTTAGCTTCTGTGCTGGTCAGTGCCGGCAGGATGGAGGGCCTTGCCTTCTTTACAGATGATTACCTGTTTTTGGACACTACAGGGCTGCAGCCCCATCTGACTATGGCTATAGCTATAGTCTTTCCATATATTACATATACATATTGCTTTTTAATATTGTCAATTAGTATAATTATTTCATGTTATCTGTTATCTTTTAATATATAGTTACAAATTCTACAGCAACATCAAAAATATTATGTGACATGCATTGAAGTGTATTTCACATTTAGTGGTTGTAAAAAAATGGTGTGAATATATATAACTATTGGCATTGATCAATCACTTGGAGACAATGTGATGAGAGAGTGTTCCAGCAGTCAGGTGATACATAGCATACCTAGGCCTCTGCTGCAAGCTGTGACTACACAACTGTGACTGCCATGCAGATAGCTAAGCAGCTAGCTAAATAGCTTTGACTCGGAAATCATCCACTACAGTCAACACTCACTTCTCCAAGGTACCCAATTGTCAGTAGCATGACATATATGGAATACGAAGTGCGACAAAAATAACCGTATACGTGGCGGCCATCATATTATTGACGTTTGCATATAATTTTAATCATGGGTGGAGAAAATTCGCGAAGGAAAATTTCGCGAATTTGGTCAAATCGCGAACATTAAACCTCGCGAAATTTTCCCGCTATACGGTAATGTCATTCCCGTAGAATGTTCACTTAGCTACTACAACTGTTGCACAGAACAGAGCATTGCGCAGTCCACAACCCTCGCACAATCTTTCCAAGCTGAGGCCCTGCCAAAGTCATGTGACAATTAAATGGCTATGTGAATGTGTGTTGAATTCTCGAGCTGGAGATCTCAGATCGATCGCTGGCCTTCGCTGCTAAAGAACCAAGCAAGTCTGTGATTGTAAGTGAGGCGATAAGCATTAGAAACTGTTATGCTTCTTGGCTTACGTAGTAATTAGTTTCTCCGCTTGTAGCTAATCTCGATCGGATAGCTCAAGTAGCAGGGGTGTAGCAGTGAGATTAGCTTTGGTCCGGCAGGACCAAAAAATTCTTTTTGCTTGCTTTGCTCGCAATACATTCTTATTCAAACACCTGTGTCAGCTTTAGCATTCTATTATAATACTCTACACATTTTTGTTACAAAAAACTTACATTCACAACTATACATAATACACACAATGACGTTCCAATATCCATAAATATCAATAAAACAATGAACAGTCCAGTAATCAGAAGTGTTACAGGCTTTCATACATAGGAAACTTAGATTTGCGGTAGTCAGATTTTGCAACGAAGTCATTACTTAAGGATTTAAGGTCCAAGCTGTCAGTCAAGTCTTTATGGATATGTAAGGTCATTGCAGCATTGAGGCGTTCCTGCAACATTGTAGATTGCTGAAAATGACCGCTCACTGACAGCGTTTGTTGCTGGCATAACTAGCAACAAACTACCAGCTTCACAACCTCAGACAACATGGCTCGCTCCCCTACTGACATGCAGGCTTAAATGAACGCTTTTCTCCCTTACTTCCAAAGGAGCGGGGTGGGAAGGAGAAGTTCTTTGGCTGATGAGGAGCAAGGACTAAACCGATCTGTGCTTCAGCCATCGTAAGACTTTAGCTATATGCGGCTACTATACTGAGACAGCGTGGCATGGCGTGGTGGCACCCCGGATGTGGCCTTAGTTACCTAATGGCTGGCTATTATGATGATAACTGAGGCAGCTAGCTATCTACGGATACCATTTAGCTAGTACGGATGTGACAAAAGTGTGAAACGTAAACTTATGGCTGGCTAATATGATAACTGAGACGCCTAGCACTGTGTGGTGGAACCCACGCTTTGACATGAAAATAGAGCTACACAAGGGGCTGTGCAACTACACGGTGGCGTGCCACACCCTCTCGTTTGAGTTACGCTCACCTTAATCGGCCATTTTTGTATCTATGACGTCACTGCTTTGAACAAAAATGGTTGCTTGGAGGCAGTCCTGCCTGGATGTTGAGCAGCGCTCATCAAGAGAACACTATTTCTAGTCAACACCTCTTAACCATTGGAAGTAGCAATTGTCAGTTAAAGGATTACTGGATTAAACATAACCATTTGTCCACTAACTGTGAGTTTTGCTTATATTTATTTTTCTTTGAGAAATTATTGGTCCGGCGGCCGCCGGCCTGCCGGACCTTGTACTACGCCTATGAGTAGAAACTATCTTACCCGGGCACCATATGCCCTTCTGATATGGTTCCTTTAGACAGGTCACTGTATTGCAGAAGTGCAATAGCGTGTTGCTATTCATTGCGCCAGTGTAGGCTGTCTGTAGTTAGGTGGCCGCCTCATACAGTGACCACAGTAGACAGGCTCCACTGTAGCTAGCTATACTTGTATGTCGCTGTAGCTAGCCTTCTTTTCAGCGTGCTATTGTCTTATTCTTTGTGTTTACAGACTTCATCACTGAACAGTGTCCCTACACCACATCAGCTGCAGCTTTGAGTAGTCAAGTACACAAGGCTACTTAACAAAGAGATTCACTTTCAGATCCTAACAACAGACGTGTGTTTACTTGCAAGGTGCATGTACGAAACTGTGTAGCATATTCTAATTACAATAGACATCGCTAATGGCAACCGGTGGTGGTCCACCTGAATTGTCTGCTCTAAAGGGGAGCACCCAGTCTGACAAGGATCTGGAGGGAGAAGAGGATGCTCCTGCTGAGCCCTCCCTCTTCTGTGTGCAGTGCACTCATGAGCTGAGAGACCCCCACCTCCTGTGCTGTCTGCACTGTGTGTGCACAGAGTGTCTGGGGAGAGTAGAGCAACAAGATGGCCGCCTCAAGTGCCCAAAGTGTGGGGACACCTCCACCCATCCCCCTCAAGGTCAACACAATGTGAGGACCTGTTGTCCATCCACTGCAGAAGTGCAGTGTGTTCCTGTGCGCTTTGTGTCTCTGGCACAACACATTGAAGGTTGCAAACTACTCCAGAAGATCACAAGCGGTGAACCGATTCTTTGCAGTAACAGCGTCTGTGACAGTCCTGAATCTCCAGCTGTCGTCGTGTGCTTCAACTGTGAAGAGTTCATGTGCCAGCTATGCAATACAGGACACCGACTGATGGCCAAGAAATTCTCCGAAGGCCACATGGTGAAGTCCCTGTCTGAGCTGCGCTCCCTGCCCTCCTCTGTCTTGAAGTCACGTATTCCGCAGAGTGTCACTCCCGCCACCTGCCCCTGTCATGAGGGGGAGCCCCTCAAGTACTGCTGTGAGCAGTGTGACACTCTGCTGTGTCAGGTCTGCGCAGTGGACAGGGACCTGGGACATCAGCCTCGGTACCTCAACAGAGCAACAGTGGCCCAGCATGCACAGCACCTGGTGGTGGCAAAAGAGGCAGTGGTGCGCAGTGGAGAGGTGCACCAGAAGACAGCAGCACGGCTGGAGGCTCAGAGCACTGTAGTGGATGGGATGAGGGAGAGGGCACTCCAAGACACACAGCGAGCGTTTCAGACTATCCGAGAAACTATTGACAGGAAAGAAGAGGAGCTTTGTAATCGAATTGCTACAGTGTCGAATGAGAAGAAGCACACCATTGCAGCAAGGGCCCAGAGCTGTAACAAGAAGGTGGAGTCCCTTACTGCTGCCCAGACTGCTCTCTTCTTCCTCCTCACCAAGGGCAGCAGTCACGAGTTGGTGGGCAGCAAGAGACTGGCCCACATGAGGCAGTCTGCAGCCACCTCACAGTGCCGAGGGGGAGGTGGTGGAGCCCAGGTGTCCCCAGTGGTGAGGTTCCTGCCCCAGCAAGAGGAGGTTCTTCTGACAGCCATCAGGGAGTTTGGTCACATCCAAGACAGTGCCTCTCCTCTCCACTGCACAGTGGACCCCAAACCAGAAGCCTTATGTCAGCCCCCTCCAGTTGTGTTGACCCTGACTGCAGTGGATAGCAGCAACATCCCCTGTAGCAGTGGAGGTGAGAGTGTCCAGGCCTTCCTCCGCCCCAGGCCTCCAGTCCCAGGGCCATCCATCAAAGCTGCAGTGAAAGACAGGGAGAATGGTCAGTACGAGGTGGTGTTCCATGTGGTGTATAGTGGGAAGTGTGAGCTGTCAGTTCTGGTGAATGGGGGACACATCAGGGGCAGCCCCTTTACTGTGCAACTGGATGGGGCTGTCCTTCAAAATGGGCACTGGGTGATGAGGAGGAATTCCATAGGGTTGGGTGCCATCACGGGGTCATTGCAGTTTCCACAGCAACCAGGTGGTCTCTGGGGTGTTGCTGTGTCTCCAGTGAATGGACGTGTTTTTATGTCTGAGTATGGCAATGCCCAAATTCATGTGTTTGATGTTGAGAGGAAGCATGTGAGGACATTTGGTCAACGTGGGAAGGGAGAAGGACAGCTCATTTGGCCACTAGGCATTGATGTCAGCACAACTGGTCAGGTGTATGTAGCCAATCAGGGCAACCACTCTGTGAGTGTGTTCAGGGAAGATGGCACTTTCATCAGGACAATTGGACAAGGGAAGCTGCGGTATCCTTGTGATGTGTTAGTACACAGCAGTGGTCTGGTCTTTGTGGCAGATGGGGACAATCACCGCATTGCTGTCTTCTCACAAGAGGGGAAGCTGGTTCGCACCTTTGGATCAAAGGGAGGAGGGAAGGGACAGTTTAATTATCCTATTAGTTTAGCCACATCCCCAGATGGCCACCACTTGTATGTCAGTGACCGAGGCAACCGCCGAGTCCAAGTCTTCACTCTTGGGGGTCAGTTTGTCAGGGAATTTGGCACTGGTCAGTTGAAGGATCCATGTGGTCTTACTGTCACTTCTGATGGCAGTGTCCTGCAGGCAGATACAGATAACAACCGTGTTGCAGTCTTTGACAATGAAGGGAAGCTCGTTCACTCATTTGCTGTTGGGAGGCCAACCGATGTCACTGTGGACAGTAGAGGGAAACTGATGGTTACATCTGAGGCTGGGCAGTGTGTTTGGTACTGAACAGATCTATATTTAGTAGTACAAAAGGATATACTCTACTTTCTACTGTGCATTAATGATATTGCTCTGATTTCTAATCTTTGATCATTTGTATATACACCTCACTTTATGGCTATTGAATCGTGAACTGTTTTGATATTCACTGATGAGTGACTGTGAATTAAGTCACTGAATCATCTGAACTATATTGTTGACTCTTAAATGGCTAGTGTGTATCAAGTGCAAGTTACAGGATGATTTTTGATACATGCACTCTGATCAGAAGTGCATGTGCATGTGGTATGCATGTGTTCATGTATGTGCATTGTACATGTGCGTGTGTGTTTGCTGTAATATCATTGCTCATTTCTGTATGCATGCATGCAGGAATTTGATACTATCATTCAATGTACATCAAAGGGATGCAGTGGTTCTTGCAGAAAGCCAATGCAGAGCCTAGACAGGTCACTGGTTGCCATCAGTGCGTAGAACAGCTGATACAATCATGTCTCCCCATCACAGTCAGGAGACACCACTCAAGTGTCGGCCCCCTAGCTCCCATGCAGTACTCCTCCCGCCTCTCCTCCAGCAAGGTGCTGCATGTGGGAAGCAGTGGAGAACTGAGTCATTGAAGACATCCTTGAAATGGAAAGAGTTATTCGCAGCTATAGCTCACAACAGAGGGGAAGGCACTACTGCATGAGCAGAGAGAGAGAGGAGAGCAGTGGGGCCAAGCTCAATGTGCTCATGGGCATATAGTGTAACAACCAATCTATCTAAGATCACACAATCATGCATGCACTCATATAGGCCAGCCTGCACTGAGGTGTTCACTGAGTGAGGCAAGTATACGTAGTGTTGTGCAGGACTACCAGGAGACCAGCTTCAGCTGATGGGACACTTCCTGACTAAAATTAATAATAATTCTCAACATCAACATCTATCATTGTGCCAAGGTAGCTACCAGGTGGTTGCCTGCAACAGTTACTAGTAATATTCTTATGGCTAGCTATATCAGGGCCTGTTCTTGCATGGCAGGACTTGTCCATGACTCACCATCCACCAGGGTCATTACTCACTTCTCCAATGTAACCAGGTGATAAGCCATGCATCTTGTTCACTAGAGTAACAGATGATGAGGCAAAGGGGTATCCTGTGTACTCCACAAAGTTCCTCTTTGCTGCAGTTTTGAAACAGGAGCTAGAGTTGTCTCAGCACCACCTCACATGCAGCAATGGAAGGGAGGGAAGGAAGGCTACATCAAGGAAGAGAGCGGCCGATAGCGAAAGTAGCAGCAGAAGCAAACACAAACCAAAGTGACAAATCATGCACAAGCTGTAATTTTTGTTTTGCATCTATTTTGTCATAACTACATTATATTATTGACATTAATTCACTATCTACATGCATGTGCATGTATGCTCTACATAATTATGTATAATTATGTCAAATTATATCCTACAATTGCATGAATGCATGCAACTTTATAATATTATGATTACAGTATGAAATATAAATTGCAATTGTATGTACACATGCATGCAATTGCAAGCTTGCATGTGCTTTAATTATAAGCCAATTGTGTTCGAATTTGAATGCATGTATAATGGATTTGAATCATTTGCATGTGTACTATTGTAAGTGTACATTGACAATTCGTGCAATTGTAAAAAATCTTTGGTATTAAAATCATGATCAATATGGCAGAATGATTGGTTCCAGTCTCTTTGCAAGTGAGACCAGGTGTGGAGAGAGGACAACAGGACAGCTGCAGCCGTCGTCTGTATGCAGCAATGAGTGGTGGCTGTGTAGGTGGCATAGCAGTCGTATGAAGTGAATGTGCAAGGGAGAGATGGACTTGGCTCGGTCCTCCGCCACCATGGCCAGTGACTGCTGTAGAGGTTCTCCTGTTTGGTGCAGAGGCTTGGCACCCTCCTCACAGCTAGGCCCTGCAACACCAAACAGCAATAGAACCAGACACACACTACTACGCACTGTACATGCAAACCAGTATACAAAGAGTATGAGATACAGTACTGCATGTATGAAATAAATATGGATAGTGCATTCATGTGTGTGTTGTGGACAAGCACATATGAGCATGTCTATGTAGATAGAACCTGTACCTGTGTGTGTATGTACGAATGTGTGTGTGTGAGTGTGTATGTACATACAAATGTGTGTGTGCATGTGTTTGTGCTAGACTCTTACCTAAGTCTTGGTCATTGTAAATATTGAGGAACACAGTGGCGGCTTCAATAGAACAGGACTTGTTCTGTGGACAAGCAAACTCACTCGTTATGAGCTAAGACTAGGTACAGACCCCTAAGAGGTGTGTCACTACAAATGGGGTGTGGCACCCTAGAAGGGGTATATACGTTGATCTTTGATACAACATTCTGGAGTGGGTGTGGCATCAAAGGGGGTGTGACTGTATACAAAGGGAGTGTTACAGTACATTGTAAACGTCACCCACTTACTAACCTTTGCAGCATCCTGCTTCACAACAGCCATCCAGAGACCCTCCAGTTCAGGTGTTGCGACTATTCCAGTCCTGACCAGATGGGTCAGGAAGCAACCAAGACTACTCCACACAGCAGTCATCTGTAAGAGAAGAGGAGAGAACCTAGTGCCTCTCATTCAAGTGTGGATTGTGCTCATACTTGAAGCAGTGGAGGGCTGAGTACCTGCTTATGTGTTAGTGAGTCTTACATGTTTCACAGCCAAATAGCTCTCAAACGCTTCATCAGACAATAGGTGCTGCCAGTCTGTAGGATTCTTGCATGCTGATATCCCATTGAGTCAGTGTGTGAGAGTTGGAGTGTGGGTTGCGAGGGTAGTGTGTGAGGGATGGTTGGTGATAGGGGAAATGCAATCATTGATCAAAGCAATGCTCAACACATCTCTTTACTCTCTATGAGAATCTCCTCTATTGACAGTATACTGTAATACAGACACACTAGTTTAGCTTGGTCCCACTGCCCCAAACAGGGCACATGAAATACATTCAATATTGACTGTAGTAACATCGTACCCTTCAGCAGTCTCCAAATGTCCACCAATAGCGCAGCCCCCACACAAACATGGTCACCATCGGCACAGCCCTTGGTTACTGGTAGAAGAACACACGACAGTGGTCCAGTGGTGAGGTGAGGGCAAGTCACAGTAAACTGTACCACTTACTCAGAATGACAGCTGTGTTCACAGTCAATGTGGCTACCTTACAGCCAACACGGCTGGACAGCAACTGTGTGAGTGGACAGGAGGAAAGCAGGTTGAGTAAAGGAGAATGGCCACTGTGGTATGAATAAAACTGAAGAATAGTGGAAAGTGAGAGAAGCAATACATTAGCACAAACACAATCACATACTGTGCGTACGTATGTGATGGTGACATGGACTAGTGAATAGCACCCTCACTGTCTGGAAGCTGCACTAGACTGAGTGATGCTAACCTTGCAAGCAAGGCATTACAGTCATGCTATGTCATACACTCCATCAAGGACGTCACTGAAAGGGAGCTGTGGTTGTGACTCCACACACAAGACCACCAAGCACAGCTTGTCAAGACCCTGACTATAAGAGCCCGTGGGCTTCTGCTGAGAAGCTCATTGAGGGAGAGTCTAGCAACCCTACTTGCATGGCACCCATCTACGAGCTGGTGCCCCCTCCCCCCCCCCCCCCTCCTTCCATGTCCTCCCCCCCCCCCTCCTCCCTGTCCTTCCCCTTCCCCTCCCCTTACTGGAGGGACTAGTATTCCCTCCACAGTGGTGTCACACAGCAGTCCTTCCAGCAACTCAGCCAGAACACAACGCAGATGGCTCAATCCACCTAACAGAGGAGCAGTGTAACACAGACACCATCAACACCAGATACACAAATCCCTCCATGAGCCTGATCAGTGTACGAAGAGGCAACAGTATACACACTATGGAGACAAGGTGGGTATACAGCAAATGTGCAAGGGACTGAGTGACACAGTGTGTCATTTCACAAATTAAGTGTGACTGTGTGCATGTGTGCACTACCTCTGGAAGCTGGTCCCTCACTGACACCTCTGTCCACCTCACATACAACCTCCTGTGGGCGAGGGATGACAGAGGATAGTTGCAAGTGGTGTGAGAAGGGATTAAGTGATGTCTATTTGTTCTGTTGTGACCCACTCACCTTCAGGTCCTGTAAGGCCATGCGCACTCTGCTGTGCACCCCTGTTACTGACACACTCACACCCTCCCCTCTCCCAACCAGAAAGCTGTCAGCTAGGGAGGAGACACTCTCTGCATGGACTGAGTGGGAATAGGGGCCTGGACCTGTATTTGGGGTAGTGGGCTCCACTAGGGGGGTGGAGCTGAGAGGTCTCTCCTGGATAACGCTGTCCCCCTCCCTCCAACTGCTAGGGGTTGACTGCATCTGATCAAGTCTGCTCCATCCATGGCTAGAGGCATCTTTGTTGTGATCCAGGAGGGAGCACTCTCTGGCCTCAACAGCACTGGCCTGTCTCCCAGCTATGAAGAGCCTACTTGGTTCAGAGACAGCGAAGGTGCCCCTACCTTTGGCTCCACCCACAAGGACTCGCTTCATCCTCTCAAAAGACTGCTGCAGCTGTTGGTGAATGGAGCCTGGTGCACCATAATGGGGGAGGAGGGAGTGAGAGACCAGGAAGTGGACACGGTGCTACACCCTTTGTGGTTGAATGTGACATACTAATAGATACATAACTATGTCATGGCTTTTATATAATTATATACAATCTCTCACAATACAATAGTATAATCTCACCAACGCTACATACACCCACTACCAACACAGTGCAAATTGCAATACAGTATACATTAAAAACTCATTTGTGTGCACAATAATAATATAATATACGTACCCCTCCCCACTACTACCTACAGTACATGCCCATGCACTCTGCTGGTGACTACCTGTCAGAGAGGACTGGATCCACCTGTTCAGTCTCTCCTTGGCCCAAGAGACACAAACTTTCACTGCCATGTCCAGAACCTTAGCAGAATACAGTTCAGTACAGATACGAGCTGCAACAGACATGCGTCCATGAACACACACTTCTAGGTTCTAGAACATATGTACTGATAAGGTAGGGGTTCATTGCTGTGTGATGTGAGATGATTAGGACAAATTGTTGAGCATAAACGCAGCAGTCACTTCATTAAAGTCTCGCTCTGCTAAGTTTTGTAACAGCTGAAGATCTATGGATCGAAATGTCCTGTCCTCTAATGCAGTGACTGCTGTGTTTATGCTCAACAATTTCTTCTAATCAACATACTTAATGTATGCAAAGGATGGAATAACTCCACTGCATTGAAAGACAGGCCACACCACCCATTGGGTATTGGGTCACTGTACACACTGTAGCTACTGTACATTGCACAAACATCACACGGTAGTACAGAGACACATATCTCAATACCACTCACAGCAGGTGGTATGTTCCTGTCACACAGCACCTCAAAAGTGCTCAAAGCAGAGGAACCGAAGTACCTGAAGAGACGGGGACCTTCTTGGTAGAAACTGCATATCAAACACTTTCCTACGTACGTGTATGGACATTATGACTCGAGAGAGCTGCACCAGCGGGATACAGTGTCACAGTGACTATCATAGATGGTGGTAGTTTGATGCCCTTCAAAGGCACAAGTAGAGTGGAGAGGTCACCCTACAACCATGAGTGATATAGTGAAATTCAGGATTCAAATAGAACAGGTGAGGAAGGGGAAATTTGCCAGCAGCCGGTATCAACCTGGGATCTACATTCTAATGCAGAGTATCAGCTACCAAGCCAACCCATGCAACCCGACGGTGACAATTTGTCTTCCTCACCTTATAGTATTTAAGCTAGTACTAAATGATGGCAAGGTTCAACCAACCTGGTGGGAAATCTGCTCACCACAGTTGCATAATTACCACCCAAAGTACAGTCTCCTCTATTCTACGTATTTGTAAGTGCTGTTCTCTTTGAGTTGTGTCTGACATTTCTGACTAGATTACTCATTGATACAGCTGACTTGCTACTCGTACTGTATGTATGCTTGTACCATATCACCATGCAAGGTAGAGACCAAAATGCACGTAGTCCCAAGGTGATGTAAGCCTCCCATTGAGCCACTCACTGCTGAGTGCCCACATGGAATGATCACAGCACTTCACCCATATCAAGTTTATATATGTATGCATGCACTACTCCATGTATTAAGCTACTATACACACAGTAAGATGACTATCCATGGGCCACTAATACTCTGACCATTCACCATACCAGGTGCAGGGATGACACAGAGGGTGATTACCTATCATTCTTGCTGTGCGCTGTACCTCTCTGACTGCTCCACCACTCCAGTGTGGGCCTCCAGTGTGCTCCTATGGACGGCTAGAGACAGAACTCCTGCTGCCTCGGGCTGTGGAGAGGAGGAGGACAGTGAGGACAGAGATGGGCTGTTAGACTCAAGTGCTTGCAGCACATGCTGACATTAATCAACAGTACACTATGGCATGCTATAGAGTGCATGCAGTGGAATCCACATCGCAGCCAGTGGAATAAGTCAGATGATGTGTGCTAGCCAATAAGCTTCACAGCACCTGAGTTAGGAAGTCAGTGTCGTATCTTGTCTCGCTACCCTCCTCTGGGTTAGCTCTCTCTCTGAGCCGGGAGGGACCAACAAAGGAAAGAGGTCGTAGCAAGAGTGATTCGTGTTGAGGAAATGCACTGAATACAGCCACAGTTGAGTGGATTAAAATTTCAGTTTGCATCACTATTTAAGGTCTATCCTGAGGCCAAGGGGTAGAGCAATACCAGAGCATGTACGTATACACTAACACATACGACACATGAGCTCCACTCCTACCCCTCAAGGCACCTACATACATGTAAACTCCGCTCCTACTCCCCCCACCCCACCCCCTAAACACATGCAGTGGTCACACCTGATCTTCTGTCCACACCACCTTGCCATTTGCTGCAACCCAGACAGAACTGCATCAGGAATAACCTCCTCTTTGCACATCTGCTCCAAAACACTCGAGAGCCTGTGGAGGGAGGTGGAGTGGGAGGGAAAGGGGTAGGAGCAAGGGGAGGAGGAGGGGAGGGGGAGGAGAGGGGAGGGGTGGGGAAGAGGAGGGAAGGGGGTGGGGAGGGGGAGGAGGGGAAGGGGGTGGGGAGGGGGAGGAGCAAGGGGAGGAGGGGAGGAGAGGAGAGGGGAGGGGAAGGAGGGAGAGCTGCACACAGTACACTAGCTAGTACAGCCTTACTGCTCCTGGCACGGCCTCAGCAAGAGATGCACTGACCTTGTGGCAACCACATCACAGAGCTGTTTCAGGTAGGATGGTTGACTCTTAAAGAAAGCCTCCTCCAACTGCTCCTGTAGACAAACAGGAAACAATTTAGCCCCTCCCCCTCACACATACCAACAGAGCCACACATGGTCACACTATGGTATTTGTATATGCATAATACAGTGAAGCATTTTATAGAATAGGATATAAACAGCATATGAAGTGAGCTGCTATGGTAACCATCTAGGACACTTGCCTCAGCTTTTGTCTTTGGTTTGACCAGAGAGAAATGACTGGAGAAGACTGGGATTGGCTTGATCTTCCTCACAGGACCTTGGCAATCAGAACACACACACACACACACACACACACACACACACACACACACACAC